>VXBJ01006734.1:809701-823912 GCA_013400055.1 Nycticryphes semicollaris | reverse complement strand
TATATATATATATATAAACCCAAATTAAACTTGTTCTAGCAAAAGGACTGTTATCAGCAGATGGTGGGTACAGCTTTGGAGCAACGCTCTCCTTTGCCACCAATACCCCTGAAGAGATCTTCAATGACGGATGCGAAAAATACAGCCCTCCTGCAGGAACTTACCTAATGTTTTCCCTGCACCAGGCACGTTCAGCGGAAAGATGAGAAACTTTTGGGGACGTGTTAGAAAAAAGTAACAGTTTGAGTCTTTTCATTTGTCAGGTCAATTACACACCCAGAAATTCAGTTTGTCATTTAAAAGAACGCTTCGCCATAAGAAAACAAGAAGGCCGGTTGAAAAGTCATATTATTTGCAGATTTGTCCCACAAAGTGCCATCGCTCATAAAGATAAACGAGGCAATTTCCTCTTCCAAAATTAGTGGTTTGGTTTTGGGTTGGTTTTTTTTTTTTCCAAATAGAAGTTACACTTCATAAGGGTACATTTGTAACAGAATCTTAGCAATTTTCAAGTAAAATAATTTCCTTTAAATAATGCTACTTTCTCCTAGATTTAAATTTCTTATGGAGAGAGACAAATAATAAATATCTAAAAAATGTTACTGCTTTTTCAATCACAAGCAATTAAGATTACCTACACATACAGCACCTGTATAATTACTGTCTTCTCCGGTAAAACAACGTTTTAAAAAACCAAGCTGAATCAACCCATTTTGGTTTGTTATAGGAAACCTTTGGGAGGAGCTGAAAGACGACAGCCTGGCCGTGGACCCCTTGGTTCTCATTTCATCGTCCCCAACGTCATCCCCGTGTTTCCAGTCCCACTGCCAGCTGGGGACCAGTCCCACTGGCAACACCCAGAGCGGAGCCCCCCACAGCAACCTGCCTGACTTACAGCTCACCACCCTCTACTCCGCCTTCATGGAGCTGGACACCGTCTCTCCCGCCTACCTAAGTAATTCTGGATCCAAACCCATAGCACTGATGTGAACCACACACCAACTGAATTTATTATTATTTTGTCTAAATACAGTCCTAACCATCACACGCACTGGCCTGTCTGATTTACGTCAGCTGAAACTGTGTCCGTCGGAATAAGAGTAATCTTTTTCCAGAACTCGCCTGCAGGATATGTAGCTTTACTACAATAATTTTCTACAGACAGATACTTTAAAAAAAAAAATTAAAAACTATTTAAAACTAATACTGTTAACGGCTGAACTGGTCAACACCATTTTATCAAGCCACTCATCTTCTGCATCTTCCAGAAACAAAGGACTATAAGAGGAAATCAAATGATTGACTCTTTTTTTTTTTGACTTTTTTTTTTTTGTCTTAAATGAAAGCTGCTTGCAAATGAACATAGAAGTCAAAGCAAACAATAATCTAACTTCTAACTTATTTTCTGGAGCCATTGATGTCACCATCATCTGCCACAGATCACTAAATATATATATACATATACATATATATATATATAAAAACAATCTGCGTATTAAAGCACTTATAGTCCAGTTGAAAGAAGTTCTGGGTTTTGAGAAACAAGAACATAAACTGACAATTCTGCAAGTATTAGAAGACAGAGGACTAGCTGCTGACAGACTAAACCAAAGCAACAAATATACCTTAGTGAAAAATCTAAGTTTTACTGTGTTTAAAAAGAAATTTAAAAAAAAAGAAACCTCTGCTTTTTTAATAAAAAAAAATCCAAAACTATTTAGTAGAATTTTTACTTGGCTGGAAATTATTCACATTCATTCCTTTGTTTTCACCCACATCAGCTGAGCAGTAAGACGAATTACTCAACTGTTAAAATCAAGATTCTGAAAAGTGGTAATTANTGTTAACGGCTGAACTGGTCAACACCATTTTATCAAGCCACTCATCTTCTGCATCTTCCAGAAACAAAGGACTATAAGAGGAAATCAAATGATTGACTCTTTTTTTTTTTGACTTTTTTTTTTTTGTCTTAAATGAAAGCTGCTTGCAAATGAACATAGAAGTCAAAGCAAACAATAATCTAACTTCTAACTTATTTTCTGGAGCCATTGATGTCACCATCATCTGCCACAGATCACTAAATATATATATACATATATATATATATAAAAACAATCTGCGTATTAAAGCACTTATAGTCCAGTTGAAAGAAGTTCTGGGTTTTGAGAAACAAGAACATAAACTGACAATTCTGCAAGTATTAGAAGACAGAGGACTAGCTGCTGACAGACTAAACCAAAGCAACAAATATACCTTAGTGAAAAATCTAAGTTTTACTGTGTTTAAAAAGAAATTTAAAAAAAAAGAAACCTCTGCTTTTTTAATAAAAAAAAATCCAAAACTATTTAGTAGAATTTTTACTTGGCTGGAAATTATTCACATTCATTCCTTTGTTTTCACCCACATCAGCTGAGCAGTAAGACAAATTACTCAACTGTTAAAATCAAGATTCTGAAAAGTGGTAATTAAAAATAAAAATATAAAAAAGAGAGAGAGAACAAGAATTGTTGCAGTTAGCCAAATCCAGAGAGCACCTCTGTTTTAACATACTGCTGGCAGCCAATACATCCAGTGGGTTTTATTGGGAATCCTGGACATTGCTTCCTAAAACGGGAACTCCAGGGAGGCACCTGGGTAGCCAGATTCTCAGGAGCACAGTTTCTCTCTCTGGTTTGCCATAAGGCTGCTGCTTGTGACATGACAGGACGGTGTTTTGTATTTCTAGTGAAGCAATCTAAAACCCAAGCAAGCCGGAGAAGGAATCTTTAACACTAAGGAAAATAAGTCTACTAACCAGAAAAAAAAAAGAAAAGATCAAAGCATCATCTGGAATGACTTTGCAATTCATGTGTGAGGGAAGCTCAGGAGAGGCTAAAATTTGAGTCAGGACAGGTCACTTAGACTGTGAAAAAGCAACAAGGGATTACAAAGGAAAGTACAGGGCAGGTAAGACAGGGGTAGAATTGTTAATGTAAATGCCAGCGGGTTTGATTACCGGTGGGAGCCAAGACTGAAACCAAATCCAGGTTCAGACCCGCCACCCTCTCTCTGCCCATCCTCAGCCCAGGCTTAGAGCACAATCAGCTTAGGGGCAGGTGGATCGGGAGGACTTAGGAAGGACACGTGTGATGCCACTTTGCAATTCCTTACGCAGCGACCAAGAAATCCTCGCTTGACTCCAGCCCTTCTCCCTCTGCCTTCCCGCAAACGGGACAAGCGGAGTCAGAAGCACGGCTGGGTTTGCCAGGCAGAAAACCAGCAGGAAGAGTTACACAAACATACGAGAGCCAGGTGAATTCATTCTTGACCATCCTAATGTTTAGGTAAAGAAATAAGGAAAAGGTTGAGTATGCCACATCACTAGAAATTAAATTATAAGCCTGAAGAATATACTAAGCATTAAGCTGGTAAACATTATATTCAGTATAAGTTAAGAGTTATCAAGTTACAAATAAATACCAACCAAGTACAAACTTTAAGGGCAACAATATTATCCCAGATGCCATTTTTGAATAAAGAAATCAAACATACATACATATCTATATATATGTACGTATATATCTTCATATAACCATGGACTGAGGAAAAGCAAAACCAAGCAGCCCCTGAGGGCAGGGCAAGTTGTACCTGTTGGCTCTGCAAGGATACATTCATTAAAATATGCCAGCATCATTCTTAAGCCAAAAATAATATTACTAGAATGTCATGTGCAGGTCTTGGACTGCTTACAACAGATCTGGCTTGTGCTGAGAACTTGGTCCACGTGTTTGTACAATCTCTTCTGGCTTCAACAGAGGACACCCTGCTGTGTCACCCCACGATGGGTGGGACCAGTTGCCCAGACCCTCCCCAGTTCCTCACATGCACGACTTTCAGATACCATCACGCACTTCAAACACATGTAACTTCAGCGAACAGCCACACTGACATTGGCAGGACACTTTCGTACAGCTGCCTAGATCCTGAAGGACTTTTCAGGATAAGATTCTCCCCATTTCAAAGTCCTCCACCAAGGAGTTGGCAGATCCAAATTTTCAGAGGCACAAGGGAGTGAGATTCCCAGTTCTCAGCTACTTTCAATCACCATTTGCATCAAATTTATTGTTAAGCCTTCTTAAAATCCTTACCATGACATGTTCTGAGTAGTGTAGGGTGAACTGCTCTGTTACGGCCAGTATAACAGAACGATACAGACCTTTGCAAGATATTCCCCCACAGAATTAACCATTTTCCCAATATTTTATATGTTTGGCACAGGGAGGCGATGACGTACCAGAACTCACCAGATGGAGGGCATCAGGAAGGTCCATCACTCTTAAAAACAGAGCAAAACTGTAATAAAATATTTGTGATTAAAGCAAATCCTCAGCATATTAAAAATCCATTAAATCAACAGTATGATTCTGGACAACGCTGTACCAAGATGAGTATGTATATCTGCTACAGAAGCCCCAAATTCAGGGGTTTTAAATCCAGAAAAGCCAAGCTTCATTTTCTGTGTTAAAGACGTAAAATTTATGGGCATAGCAAGGCATTCATGGGTTGTCAGTTCCCATGTCATTTATATACGCTGTGATCTGTGTTTAGTAGATGGGGGCATTCTCTCAGAGACACCAACGGATTCCACGCTTTGGACCACACACGTGATCACAAGGGGGAGGGAGGGAGAGGAAGAAAAAGAGAGAAATCCGAGTGTCATACTGCAGTCTGTATTTTTCTTGGTAATAAGGCTTGGAAGAATGATCAGACACAAGGAAACAAAAAGGGAAATTAACACTCCACCAAGTTTTTCTCTTGTTTTTCTTGACGTGTTGTATCTACACAGGAGAAGTTTGTCCTCCCTATACAAAGTTATTTCTTCTAAGAGCCTTAATGTATTTTCTCCAATGTACTCCATCTCTAACATGGTTGGCATGGTTGGACATTTCACAGAAGTTAGAAGTCATTACAGGATTTTTCTTGCATTAAAAGAGAGTCATGCATTAAAAAAAAAAAAATAAAAGAAAAGAAGGAAAAGAGACTGCAAGTTATTAACTCATATAAATTTTTGGGTTCCCCTTCCCTTCCTTCAGGCTCTTACATCTAGAATTTCATTGTCTTGCTTCAGTTTAGCTTTAGCGATTCCAGCACACATGAAAAAAAAGTCATTTTATAAATTACAGTTCTGAAGCAATTATTTTTTACAAAGTAAAACACTATCTTTATTTAACTCCTTTTTTTTTTAAGTTTATAGAGAAGTTTATATAGGAGATATACAGAGATGTGTATCTCCTTATCTTGTACAAGTACTTTTAAACTATTTTTGGACACAGTTTATAGCTCAGTAAACACTTCCTTGGAACCTGTAGAGCTGGTGACACCTTACTTTGTACCTACCATAAAATAAGTATTTTGCTCTCAGTGCAAATCTATTTAAGACACATTTGCATTAAAGACAATTTTAAGTAGTCCTCTAAAAACAAGGGGGAGAAAGGAGGAAAAGAATGACGTTTTCCCAGTCCAAGGCTAACGATGTTTGCTTAATCACCCTAAGCCAAACAAATTATGCAAACAGCTATTTCTGTCTAGGAAACAAAATAATCTTAAGTGTAATTACCATAAAGATATCTTACTACTAAATGGAAGAAAGTGTTCAGTGTTGCTCTCTCCAGCATATGATTAGGGAAAATTTGCATTCTAAAGTTTAGGATTTCCAAGTTTAATCGGTTTTTATTGTGTGTTTTTTTTAACCTTCAGAAAATTCAAATAATAGCAATTCGGAACTATGTTTTCAAGCTCATTTTCCTTGACGTGAGCCCACATTTCCCATTACAAAGCTTCTGGCTGAAGTGGGCTGCCCCCTTTAGGTTTTCCTGTCCTTGGTACGGAACCATCGGCCCTGAAGAATCATTCTCTTTTGTTGACACCGTTCTTTCCCAAGTCATAGCTTGGCACAATCTTTCAAAAGGCTGGCTCAGCACTGAGCTACTTGAAAACAGCAGCGCTCAACAGGTATTATGGAACAGATAAAGTAGTAAATAGCACATACTTTATGCTTCTAACTTTGTACACACAGCTCGAAAAGTGCAACTGATTTGTTGGCACTTTCAAATGGGTTTAAATTACTGGCTGAAACAAATACGTGGATTCTAGAACCTCTTTGATCAATGATGATGCTTCTGCGTTTTGTACTTCAACCAGATTTCCAGATCTGCATGTGACTCTTTGTGCTTAGACTACTAGACATCAAAAAAGGTAAAAACTTTTACAGAAGCTTTTTTCAGGCCTCTTAACCCGTTTCTAGTCTAACGCCAACAAAACAGAACGCTCACCAGCTGAGCAAGAGGGTACGTGGTTTGTCACACACCCCCTCACTGCAATCACCTAAATGGAAGCTTTAAAGTAGCATTTCCCACCTGTGCCCCTAGCAAAAATTTGCTTAAATCACATAGAATCACAAAATATCAGGGATTGGAAGAGACCTTGAAAGATCATCTAGTCCAATCCCCCTGCCGGAGCAGGAACACTTAGATCACCTCAAGAACTACAGATTTGTTCTTCGCTGAAATACAAGTGACGAAGTTAGTTTATAAAATAAAATTTAAATCTAGTCCTCCTGAGGAGCAGAAAAGGGTGATTTTTTTGTTGTTGTTGTCCATGCAAAGAAACACAGACCTCCAAACAATACTTGTTTGCGCTGGAAATAAACAGCAGTAGGGACACCATTAACACATACTGGATTCATTCCCCTTGGCTGCCTCTCAGTCAGCTCACAAGTTGATGAAAAACCTCAGATACTGGCTATCAGCATAACAAATTCTGAATGGGTTATGAACTGCCAGATTTTAGCAAGCGGGCACCAGCCTGAAACCACCACCAAGGAGCAGCTTTCCCTGGTGGGCAGCTGGTAATTAGTGATACTTGGCATTTGGTAATAATTTTTCGCCTTTTGTTATTGCAGCGAGGGCAACATGAGACAGACAAGCAGAAGCCAGACAACCCAGCAGCCTTTTCTGCAGTGAATCTCTCTGAATCACGAAGGGCCATGAAGATGCCACCAATGGCTGGAATTTGTTTCCAAGAACGATGGAGTTCACAGCAGCTCGGCCACGAATCGTTTTTCCACGCATGGAAAGTGTGCGACCCACCTGGAGGCCAATAAACCCTGATGAGCAGACAGCGCTGCCACCAAACCTCCCTAATTCAGCCATCTGGATAACAAAGCACTGAAATGCTGTGCCGCTTAGATGAACTGAAGAAGACCTCCTATAACAAAATCCATCGATTTTCGGACTTGGGCAACAGAAGAGGTGAGTAACGCCGTCTCGTGGTGCTGGGAGAAGCACGTTTCGTGTGCTGAAAGTCAAGGTGAAGGGCTCGGGCTGATTAATAAAGTAATAAAGTTAAAAGAAGAAAAGGCAGGAGTGGCTCTGGGTCTCCTCCAGGCTTTGCTCTCCTCTCCAGACTCCTGCTCTTCAAGCGAGCGGCTGTGAGCAGGACCACGCACCAATCTCTGGGGTGGAAGGGAATCAGTAACAAAAAACACCAGAGGAGAGAGTTTACACGATCTGGATGAGCAAAGAATTTAAGATCTCGCTCATCAGGCAGCTACTGACGAATCTGAATTTCAACCACATGAATAAGCCTAGCATGTTTGTGCCTGTCTGAGGCACCAGGCTTAAATGATTATTTTAAGCATTTATTAAACTTACCTTTAACTCTGTGACTTTAAAACGTCAAAAAACATCCAAACCAAACCCAAACCTACGGAAAAAATGGTTTGTACCAAATATCCACTTAATCTAAGGAAAGAAACTGCAATGCTTTTAGTGCAAGCTTTTGCACTTTGGCTGGAAATTACCTTTCCCATTTTAATGAGTCCTCAAGAAGTTTAAATATCGGCTGAAATAATAGTCTTTAAAGTTATCTAGGCGGTGACACTTGTGCCCATGTTTCCTGCCAGCCTCTCTCATGCCAGGCAGCCACAGGAAGCGTAGACATCGGTTTGTCAGCCGCAAGCAACACTTCTGGACTGTTACTTCAAATTTAGCTGACGACAAATGCCAGCTGACGAACTCCAGTGGGGGGAACTGCTTGCAAAGGTGCACAACGTCTCGGCATGTCTGAGGCAGAAAGTTTCCTCTCAACTTATAATCAGGTCTCCGTGCACACTTTAATTTCAGGGGACAACGTGTACCCTCTGTTCTCCTGACTTATGAAACTGTGTAGACATCAAAGCAGTGAGCAGGTTTAATTAGACACTTAATTACACATAAGGGTGGTAAGGTATGCATTTGGGAAATAAAAACATGATTTTCAAAGCTTGTTGAACACCGGTAAACAGAGTAACATTCGCCTGAACTGTGGTATGCTCTACCTTTCACAACATCACCCATAAAGAAAATGGTTTGGGTTTGAGTTGAGTTTTGGTGGGTGGGGTTTGTTTTTACTAGAATAGTCCTAGATGATTCTGTCTTTGAGGCCTGGTGGATGTAGCCCCTTTTCGTAGCTGAAAACAGGGTCTGCCTATGTGTGCTCACAGGATGCTCCATACACCCGTTTCTGTGTGCCAGGAAATACAGGTAGACAGCCTGCAGAGCACTAGCAAGGGACACGTAAATGGAACAGTCTGGTATTTTGCTGGAAGCTTTACCTATAAATGCCAGACAATCTCCTTTGCCCAAGCGTTGCTACTCTGTTGGGTTTTTTTCCTTACCTTTCTTGACAAGGCAAAAGCCACACACGCTTCTACAGCACGAGAAGCGCAACTCCGTGTGTAGCTAAATATGGTAAAATGGGCATCTGGAATAATTTTCTAACTCTTTAAAAAGATTACAAAATATCCAGTTTGCTATTCCCCTCTTCTGATTCATTCTGTCATTCAGCAGGACAGGAAAAACCCCAAGTCTTTAGAACTCTCCTCTCCCGTGAGTGCTAACTTCCTTTCCTGAAGTAAATTTCATTATGTCTTTTCTATATTGCTGTTTGGAACTTCCCTGCCTGGTTTTATTTCTTGCTACAAATTACTTTCATCTGCAAGCTTCATTAACACGGTTTACGCCCTCTACTAGAATAATTACATTATTATTAAATAAAACAGGCCTTTGTTATTTAAGGTCCCATGTCAGTTTTCCAAATTATGGCTAGGAATCATCCACCTGCAATTTTGCTCCAACTAACTAAATTCTCTTTGTAGTTTTAATTAAAATGCATTGTCCAGCATGATTTCACCTCCTATTTTAAGTTCTTGTACAGGTTAAGGAAAAAGAAAAAAAAAAATCTCTGTAAAGCAATTACTCCTTTTTGAGGTCTTAAATAGGTAGAATAAATAATAAATACCTTTGTTTCATCCTATGCAATTATAGACTTTTGTAATTTCTAAATTTTTCTTTAAAAATAAGATACATTGCCTTAAAGGTATACATTGGGAAACTTGGAATAGTACATCGCTGAGAACCGTTCTCATTGCAGTTGAGAAACATCAAGGGAATGCAAGTTGCAGATAACATGTGTGTCCCTGAACAGTGAGAAAAGAATTAGAAGCACGTTGCGAACACGGAAGAGTTGCCACAACAGCTTAAGCAGCTGACAAATGCCACAAGAAACAAGAAACCGAGGAGAGCTACAGAACATCTCCAGGATGATTAGGCATATTTATTAATAAATGAGACTGACATACTAGCTAAGGGAAAAAATAAATTAAAAAGTATTGGTAAGGCAGTATATTTTTGGCAGACATTTAACTCTGGGATTTCTCTCTGAAATAACATTTTTATGGTTTGGTTGTGGGTTTGTTTTTGTTTTTTTTTTTAAAGGCTCTCTTCAACCTCAGAATTTTTTCAACCATTTCAGGTAATTACACTTCAGCATCAAACTCCGAGAGAGTATTTAACCTGCATTATTATACTTATTAGTACTGATTTTTCTACCTCTTTTTTTTAGATAATAGGTGAAATCAGAATTTGATTCTTTTAAGTGTTCTAAGAAAATAGACCTGATGCATCCAGTTGTTCCAGTAACGCTGAGAGCAAGCTGAATCGGGAGAGAACATCTAACCACAGAGAACCTGTACAGGAAAAACCAGAAACAGTCCCCTGATTGAGAAGAGTCTGTGAGAGATCTGGTGGCCAAGGCTGAGTTCGTCTTCACTGTAGATCCCAGATGAGCCAGCCACAGGTACAAACCTGTGCTGGGGTCAGCACCACCTCACTGCAGAGCTCACCGCGGGTACTTCACACGGCGCCCAGTCTAAAAGCTAAAGCCTTGAATTAATCAGAATACTTAATACTTGCGTTAATAAGAACTCTTCCGCAAGGTCCAGTTGTTGCGCTGGACCCTGTGTCATCAAGGCACCCCCAGCAGTCCTGAGGATTCAGAGTTTTAAAATAAAACAAAAACATTCTACGTTGTTCCGCTTCACAGAGAAATACAGAGATATCCCCGGGAATTTTTGGCAACAATAGCAAAACCATCAAGATGGAAATACCCCAACAGCACTCACTGCAGCCTGAGCAGATGTTTCCCTTTAGTCAATATGGCAGAGACAGCCACTGCAGGTGGCTCATTAATTTCAAAAATTGATTCTCCGTATCGCAACCGGCAGCTTTTTCCAAAAAAAGCAGAACCTGGTGCATAACCGTGAGCTGCAGCACTCCAAACTTCTGCTCATGTGCTTTGAAAATAATTTATTTTAATTATGCCTCCAGGTATTCTCACCAATCGGAAAGCTGTATCCCATTTAAACACTTCTACTGTAATCGCTCCACTCCCCGAACTACACAAACCACTGCAGGGTTTTCACAGGTGCATCGCTCAGTTTGTCATCGTCAGAAAGTGAAAGCTACTTACATAAATCTGCACAAAGCTGGCATTCCCATATTGACAGGAGAGATCTGAAAAGAAAATGCTTTTCACGCGCTGACATAAATATTTAAATAAAATAGACAATCACCCGGGTTTCAAGGATCAATAATTTATTTAGTTGGATTTGGTTTGTTTGGGTTTTTTTTTTTTTTACATTTTGCAATTTGTTACAGGAGAAGAAACACTTGCTAATGAAAGTGACATGTTTTTTTTAACCATTTTTCCGAGGTAATGGAAAAAGTTAAGCGCATTTCCTACTATGCACACTTACAACTAAGCTGCCAATATTAAATAATTTTAAGCAAGTGTACTCCCTATTTAATCCTTGTATGAATTAATTTTAGTTCTCTCCTTCTCCTACAGGAAGACTAAATTGTAGCATCTAATTTTCTTTATCCTGAAGTCTCAGTCTTTGCTCTCGCTACTTATCTCTCTGCAAATAAGTCCAACAGACCGGTCGCTGAAGCCAAAGCCACAGAAGCAGGTTCGGTGCCAAGGTTCCTACTCGTTTTCCTACCATCCCAAAAGGAAAGAAAAGACTCCCAGTTTTCTGAAAACCAGATTCTCTGCATGACAGTGCATCGCGTTGCCGCTAAATGGGCCACAGTGGATGTTCTTAAGAGGAAACAAAACAGGTAACTAACAAGATACAAAGAATTAGAAATGAACCAGGTAAAAACATCTCTAACGTTTCCCCAATGATATAGTAACTAGAATCTACTTTCCTTCCACAAAAAATATATATATTTTTTATAAATACATTTTAATACAGACAATTATGATTCTATGCAAAAAAAAAAAAAACCAAAACAAAACAAAACAAGAAAAAAAAATAGGAAGTCAATGTCACATTCAAACAGGTTTTTTCAGTGCCACATTAAGACAGAAGCAGAGGTGGCAGCAGGCATTGACAGTGATCCCAGGGAGGCATTAGCTACAGCTTGGGGACGGGGACAAAGACATACAACGTCACCCACTCATTTGGTCTTAGGAAAGAGCTGAGCTGCATCACTGCTCCTCTAACACATTCCCAGGTCCAGAAAATTATTTAAGAACTAAGTGAACTCTGTCACTGAGATTTAGTACCCGACTAGTATCGACGCACTTGCACAAACTCAGGCAGTGCTTGCGCTGGGTGAATAGAAAAGAGCTGCTAACAGAAGATGCCAGCTACTTCCAATGCAAGAGGAAAAGCATTCACTTCAAGTTCTTGGTTCCAATTAGCTGAAATTAACTCTTTCCCTGTCCTTGTCTCTCTTCCTCATTTTTTCCCCCCAAGGTAACTTGTACCGCTAGAGTCACTGCCTGTAAACCTGTCTGGCTTTTGTGCAACGTTCAAGCTGCTCTCCACAACACAAACACCCCCCCGCAAGGGTTAGCAATAATCTCTGTAGTTTCATTCCTAATCAGATTTCATCAAAATTGAGCCGTTAACCATATTTTTTCCAGGTTATGAATAATTAATAGAATATTTTTATAACACTTATTAAGAGCACGAGTCGGGTATCAGCATTTCTTCCCTGGAATTTAGTTTTTTATGGGTCAACATGTAGCACTAGTTCCCAATGAACCTTAATAGTCCGCTTGATCAAAATGAAGGAGTTTGGAACTTGGCAGCCTGCAATGTCTCAGACGCAGCCGGCCCCGCTGCGACACCCTCCACGGCTTTGGGAATGAACCTCAACTGGAGGCCAGCGGTGGCAAACAGAGCTGCCTGCCTGACCTGCTCAAAACCAAGGCGTAAAGAGAGATTATGAGCAAGAAGTAAACCCCAACACGTTGCTTTCAAACCTTGTGCTGACTTTCTACATTAAAATACAAAATAAATAAAAAAAACAATCCTTCTGAGTCAGGGAGAGTGGATTATTCCGTTAGCTCATAACGTCTCCACATAAAGGACACAATCACAGAAACAATTTTGGCTTTTGTCACTGGTCTGAGAACAACTTTTCTAGGATTTAAGCCATTCTTATACTTGATGTGTACATTTTTAAAATAAGTTATTCTCTTTCTGCCACTAGAGCCTGTGAATTATTAGGCCATGCAGCACAGAAGTTAACCACAAATGCATTACTGTTGCTTTTCTTTAAAAAACCTGAAGTTTAACGGAATCCAAGTCTGAGAAAGGGAAAGAATGTGTTGAGTTATAATTTCCTCCTCTCTCAGAAAAATTATGTCACTATTAGCGCTCACAGACAGTTTCTTTTTCCAAGATTAATTCACCCTGTTAAGTACACATATAATCCTGTCTTATGATGGGAAACAGCTAGTCATTATTAGCAGATAATCTTGGTTAGCTCCTAGGTATTTTCCTTCACTTTCAGAAAGTCAGATCACAAATTTCCAGACTGACTCATTATAACAGAGCTGTAGTGCTAATTAAATGATTTTTCAAATGGAACCAAAGAACAAAATACACGAATAACTTTGTTATTTGTGGCAAAACTGTGGGGACTTGTAAAAAAAAAGTTAAATTCCTCAAACTGAAAAGCTAAAGTATCTTGAGAGTTATTTTATTGAAAATGTCCATTTTTTCTTTCTGTTTTAAAGTATCCCTAATGATAGAAGACAACAAATTCACTCAATAAACTATCTCCTCTACAATTCCCACTAAGATTTCTGTCAGCCTGAAGTGATGACCCATAGAATCCAAATTACCAGAACAGCTAGAATTCAAGAGATCAGGAGGGAATAGTTCGTCCTCTCATGTTTAACCTCAAAACTACCACAAAATGCAGAGTTTCAGAAAGTCTCCTCAACAACACACCCCACTGTTGGGAACAAGGACACTTTCTCAAGACTCTCTTTTAAAGGGACACGTCTATGACTCCATTTGCATCGATTACAGTAATATTTTTAGGGAAATACTTTTGGTTTTGGAGTACAAACTCTTAAAAGGAGGTAGCATTAAAAGAAAATAAATTAAAAAAAGGAGCAGAACATGACTGTTTCAGCTCAGCAGACAATGATACGATAAACAGAGAGGAAAGTCAGTCCCACAACCCAAGTGGGACAAAAGAAGTCCCTACCGCGCTACAACCACTCCCCCCAAAATATACCCAGATGTGTACTTCGGTTTGGAATGTGTGACTGAATCCCAGGCAAGCCCCACAGCCAGAAGTCTTTTAAAAATCTTATGCACAGAAGTGATTATCATGAACAACAGGTGAGAGTTCAAAAATACTCGAAAAAGAACCCCATCTAGGGTGCTAATTATAAATACACACACTCTTCTGTCTTCAAATTTGTGTATTTTCTCCTTCAAGAGAAGCAACAACATTAATAAATACTTAAACTTGCAAAATGTCACTGAATATATAGATGGTTTAACAGCCCTGATGCAAAAAAAAAAAAAAAAAAAAAAAGGTG
>VXBJ01006734.1:792666-809694 GCA_013400055.1 Nycticryphes semicollaris | reverse complement strand
AAAAAAAAAAAAGGTGGGGGGGTGCAAGGGAGGAGGCCAGACCTAGACTTTTTGAAACTATTTCCACCTTTAGCAATTCTTGTGCTATAAAACTTCATGATCAGTAGCTCAAAGCATTGTACAAACAATGACAAGATTCTCTGTAGCTCTCAAACGGGTGAGTCAGCCGTGGGCTAATCGTATGGTTTAATACGCTAGAGACAAAAACCAGTGATAAACACGAGTCTCGTTGTAATAATAATTACTACAAGATACTAGTTGTGTAAAATCAGTGAACTTTAGGTACTTTCTTAGCTATCAATCTTCATAAAAAAATCCTGTGCTGTAACCTAAACTCACTGCATTTTCCTTAGAAAACTGAATCCTCTTTCACAAGTCAAGCCAGCCAAGCCAAGTACAAATGGTAACACATGTAATAGTGATCACAATCCCAATAAAAGCACAAAACCCTCCCTGTTCTTAGGCAGACGGCTACGTTTGGAACCATTTGTAGTTCTGTTTGACTTGGGCTGTGACTGGAGAGGTGTTAATGACGACGGGACACGGGACTTTAGAAAAATTATTACAATCACACCTATCTGAGGCTAACATATAATGTTCCACTTAAACTCACAGAATTAGACATGGAGACATCAAGTATTTATAGAAGTATCTACAAACCGCAACTGCCTTTTATTTCTTTAAAGTATCAGTGAACTGACCTTTAGAGTAAGGGTTTCATGACAACGGGCCGCCCCTTCTCGGGCTTTGCTCTCTGTACACTAATTTCTGCTCTTTTGATGCTGCTGCCTCTCTGCCCATCTGTCTTTCTAAGCAGCGAACACTGAGAAATTTGGGCAAAATTGGTCTTAAACTTCTTACAGGGTCTGAAGAGAGAGCTTTTGCTAAATTTTTGCTGTGCCTTCAAGCCCCGCGTTATTAGACTTACTCTTTCACCTGTATTAATATGCAATGCAAAATATTTTTAAAAGAGGGAAAACCCGGTCATAACATTCTTCAAATTCAGATGGAAGTGGAAAATTGGAAATTCCACACTCTCCGACTGCCCTAGACAAATTAAAGTGTGGCTCTAACAAGCAATGCTGAAGCCCTTATCTCAGTATTGAGCCGAGATGAAAGAAAATAGAATGAATTGGCTGAATATTAGCTACATAAAAGTATTAAATAAAGCTGCAGTCCTTCTATTTTTCCTGATAACTCTGCAAATCAGTTTGCAAAACCTGAATTTAATGGAAAATGCTTCTGGAGGCTCACAGATCCTCAATGCTATTTTGGCTTCGTCTGAAATGTAAAAGGACGGTACCCGATTAAAAACAGCTCTGTCACTGAATTACTGCCTTCACAGTGAGTTTCACCATTTCCACGATCAAACAGGATATTACACCGAAGGAACAAAGCTAAAGGATGAGATACTTATTTAGAGAACCAATTCTAAAGACGAAACTTGCTTTTGTAAGACATTATGCCTGACATTGTCAACTGGATGTACAGGTGAAATGGGCCATGCCTTTCTCTGCAAAGAGAAACAAACAAACAAACAAACAAACAAAACCTCTGCATTTGCATCCATCAGCTCCCGTGGTTTCTCAGATTACTTTCTTTGAGAAACATCCTAAAAGATGCTTGAGGGCAAGAACACAAATCCACAGAATTAGGGCAAAATCTCCCAAGGTCCCACAAGGCCATTTTCAAAGCAGCCTCTTAAAAGAACTTAGGGAACTGGCATCCAAAGATCATTTACCGTTTGTGGAACCGCCTAAAGTTCTGAAGAACTGGGCCTGCTTCGAAGCCCAAAAAGAGACGAGGCTGGCAAATTTAGTCATGAAACTCCTACTGTGGCAAAAGAGTCCTTGGTTTGCGGATCCTTGTCCAGTTGACGCTGTGGGCAACTGAACAGAAGGTGCTGGTATCCCTGACGGCTTGGGTAGGAGAGGGAAGGCCAGCGCAGGTTGGATGTCCAGCCTGTGCTCAAGGTCCTCCGCTGTACGAATAATCTGCCTTGTTGTGCATCACGAGCTTGTTGTCTACAAAGTAGAAACTGTCCGACTGTGTCTCATACGGATGAAGGATCATCTCTCGAACTGCACCGGAACCGGGGGAGAGGTGGAAATAAATAAAAGAGAAGAAAACATTAAAATGAATCACATTACACAGCAGCCCTACTGGGGCGATGCTCTGCACTGGGGTCAGTTACGTTTAATAGCATCACTCACAGAGCAGTGACCTTTCCAGAGAGAAAACAAAACAGGAACCTACCCAAACCATTCACTGACAGGGTCTTTTAAAGAACTCAAACATAATTAAAATATGTTAAGCCACCAGTAAGCATCCTACCTAACCTCAAAAAAATATCACACTAGAGTTTGGGGCTTTTGTTTTGTTTTGTTTTTTCAAACTAGTGATAAAACAGCAAGCTCCAAAGAAATTTGAAAAGCCAAAAAGCCAAGGCCGGGTTGGAAGGAGCCTGGAGCAACCTGGTCTAGTGGGAGGTGTCCCTGCCCATATCAAGGGGGTGAAACTGGAAGAGGTTCCTTGCAACCCAAACCCTTCTACGATTCTATGAATTTAGTTCTGGAATGACAACAAGTCAGCAGCAGCAGCAGCACATTGCTATATTTTCCACAGACCATAATATTAGCGCTGACATACATGATTAGAACTTGTAAAGAATATAATATCACTCAGATTTAATACTCCTGCTGTTGTGTTTTGGGAGAGAGGGGAGAAACTAAAAGTTATGTTCATACTAAAACTAACACCTCATGAGCTATCAATATAGCACATCAAACAGAACGTAACATTTAAGTTACCCATTTATTGGATGTTGTTTCAATGCTAGTTTTTTGGTTGGTTTATAACACAATTATCTTTTTTTTTTTACTCCCTGACACTGAAGCTTCCCTTTTATGAATTAAAAA
Source organism: Nycticryphes semicollaris (assembly GCA_013400055.1). Classification (NCBI taxonomy): domain Eukaryota; kingdom Metazoa; phylum Chordata; class Aves; order Charadriiformes; family Rostratulidae; genus Nycticryphes; species Nycticryphes semicollaris. The sequence goes on along the minus strand of VXBJ01006734.1, from coordinate 806,776 downwards.
AAAAAGCCACAAAAAACACAGCCATCTGGTGGGTGCCAAGATACACACTACTAGAAAGGAAAATCTGGATTAACACGGGTGCAAAACTACCTGGGAGTATTTATTCTACCCTGCCCACTTTCGACAGACAGCAGTTAAGAAAGGGCTTCTTCAAAGCACCTTTGATGAACACCCCTGTGTGGTAACCCAGTAATTAAAGCGTGCTTACTGAGATCCTCGGAGAGCTGGGGGAACTCATAGATGTGCTCACACGTGTTTTTACTGCTGGGGATGCAGAACCCAAATTCAAAATCGAAACTCTTCAGCAACTGATCGCGGAAATAATGCCTCTCAATCATGCGGAAGTTATTGATGGGTTTGTCCCCTACTGTGAATTCCACCCTGAAAAATCAAGGACAAGACTGAAATGAGCTTTATTCCTGAAGGAAGATTTTCAGCTGTTCCTGAAAAGTAGAAAAGAGCTCGTCTAAAAGAAAAAAAAAAAAAAAAAAAAGGCAAGCCAAAAATCCAGAGCAATGGTAGTAACCAAATGATCATTTCCTCCTTTTCTTAAAGCATGCTACAGGGACACCACATAGCATTACTAAACATAGATTATACTAAATTTTTATTCTTTTTACTCAAAAAAAAAAGACACACACGAGACAATTTCACAACCTTAACCTCATCTTCAGTGAAGAAACAATCCCTCCAACTTCACTAGATGTACTTTATTGAATTGGATTTTTATGCAAGTTATTTTAATTCTTCTGCTGGGCACTAAAACAAGGCCAAATCTACAGAAGAAAAGGGCTTTTTTCTGCTCCTGCTTTGTAAGTGCTAAAGGGGGACAAGTCTCAAGCCAGCACTTTGTTCAGATGTCTCTTACAAAGACGTGTGACCTCTTGGGAGGAAGACGGGTATTAGTTACATACCATCCGCTGTGAGTAAGCCAGGAAGGCCCTGTTACTAGTTTAGCACAACCTTGGGTATTTATTTAACATTTTAACCAAACAGGGGCCAAAAGAGTTACTAATTGACACATAACTTCAATTCTTCTTTCGAATCAAAATCTATATAGCGCATGGCTTTAAGATTAGCAGGAATGGGCTGCCTTGCTCTAAATATATTCCCTGACAGCAAATCTCAATTCCTTTGCATCCTAACCAAATGCTGGATCTTAATCAAGCTCTCAAACCCACTTGTTTGTCTGTTTGTTTGTTTGAAGCGAGGCTACCGCACATCAGTTCTTGGGAAATGCACATTTGCTGCCGAAGGGATCTGTCAAACTGCACTCCCACACGAATCCAAACTAAGGATTCTATACGCCCCAGACAAAGAGGTTTTGTGCTAGAAAGTGTAACTGCCACTCGATTACAGTATGATGGACTTCATGGTAGAGTAAGCAATGGGCACAAAGCTCCCAATTAGAAAAAAATAAAAACCACATATAACAAAGAACCTGCCATGCCATGACCCAACACCCTTTTAAAACCCCCAGTAAGGACGAAGCAGCCCAACAGCAGCCTCTTTGGGGCTGCTTTTTTGGGATGAGCAGCCAGAAAGTTGCATCTCCCAGTGTGTGATACATGAGCGCAGATCAATCTGTAAGAAGTCAGTAGTGATTGTGTAGTTAATAGTAACCACTACTAACTTTTACTACAGGCACAACGCGCTCCGTCGCCTCAATCAGAGTCACAGTAACTTTGGCCTAAAGCTTAACAGAAACATACTGTCCCATTTTGGTGTGGTTTATTGATGGAATCGCGTGGTACCATCAGACACATCAAAGATCATTCTGGTAAAAGCGTCCCATGTGAGTTCACCATTTCACGAGTTAATGCTTTTGGGGGAATGCAGTGTGCAAGGCTGCAGAAACACCTTCCAAAACTGGCAGAGCCTCTGACAAACAAACCATAATATGCAGAAAAGAGTTGGAATGTCTGCGTAGCCTGTCCACCTTATTTTGACCCTTTTAGCATTAAGACCCTGCTTATTCCTGAGGTAAATAAACAAGCTAAAGGGATGGAGAAAGGAAGGCATCCAGCAAAAATGTTTGAAGATCCACGTAATAACAAAAGATTCCTATTAAATCACCTTCCTGACAGGAAGACCTAATTTTTATCAGATTTCAGTTGTTTCCTGTACTGGAACAAGTAGCACAGGAGTAATTACTTACGTGGCTCCCACTTGCCGAAGCCTAAGAAAAGCCGGGGTGAACTGATAGCGTACAAACCGTCCAGCGTTGGGGTCGACATCCTTCTTCTCGTTGTGTTCACGTTCTGGAAAAGCGCAAAGCAAAGCTCCATCACAGTCGTCTGAGAAACAGAAACCCAGTGAAAATACTTGCAAACACACTCAATTGCGTCATGTAAGCTGGGAAACTATTCTGAGAAAGCCTGATGACGCGCTCACCCTCTTCTCATCCTCTCCAAAGCATCCACTACTGGTCACTCAGAGACAGGGTGACCCATTGGTTTAATATTCTTCTTCTGGAAGCTTAGAATGGTTTGAGTTGGAAGGGACCTTAAAGACCATCAAGTTCCAACCCCCCTGCCATGGGCAGGGTCTTCTCCTACCAGACCAGGTTGCTCAAAGCCCCATCCAGCTTGGCCTTGAACCCCTCTAGGGATGGGGCAGCCACAGCTTCTCTGGGCAACCTGTTCCAGTGCCTCTGCACCCTCACAGCAAACAATTTCTTCCTAATATCTCATCTAAATCTACCCTCTTTCAGTTTAAAACCATTACACTTGTCCTATCTTCTGAAGTGACCCATTGCTTCTACTTCTGATTCAGCATCGCAGTGTGACGCTGAACAAGCCATTTCACCTGAGTGTGTCCAATTTGCTGGCTCTGAACAACAGAAAAATTACTCTCTCCTGCAAGAAGATGGAAAAGAGTGCTTGATCAGGAAAAGAACAGTTGCCCTGGGTTTTTAGTACCACTGGCAACTAGTGACACTCTGGTGGTTACAAGCAACACACAAAAATTAGGAATAAAAAAAAAAATAAAAAAAAAAAGCAGATTTTCAGTTTGCCAAATTTCCACAATTGGCAATGTTCCTCCCTTTTGGAAACACCACTTTCCCGAATCCCAAGTGAAAGATGTTAGACTATCAGTTAAACTACGTGCAGGGGGACCCTCGCTGATGAGCAGCCAAGAAAGGAACACACGGTGACCTCCTCCTCCTCCTCCTCTGCTTCTGTTTACAACACCCATCTGTCCTTTCCCACCACAGATGGCAATCACAAGACACAGCAGACACGAGTTCTGTTCACTGTGGTGCTACAAGGGGGACACCTGAGTGTCTTTCTGCTGTGAGTTGGGACCCAGCTCTTGCAGTCGAGAGCATCTCCGATTTTGGGGAAACATATTGAGTGAAAGGAGTGGGAAAAGGCCAAAGGAAGCACTTGTTTGTGTCTGAAAACAGCGTATCATGTGTGCACACACTCACCTGAAGCTGCTGGCTTGGTGATTTCAAACAAGACCGTGCCAGATTCCATGTCCCGGATTTTGAACCTGGTGAAGTCTATCTTGTAAACGTTTTCCTCTGGTGTGCATAAATAATCTGCAGAGGAAAGCAAACTTAAATGAAGGCTGCCCTGAATTACCAGGTATTATTCTTTGGAGGTCACAACCAGCAGCGAAAACAGCCCAAATGCATCTCCGCTACCTACAAAATAGTTTTTGTTTAACCCAAAACTGCTGCCTTGGAAGACAGCCCTGGTTCTGAGTGCCCACACCGCCCTGCTCAGACCGGCTAGGGAAAAGGCTTTCTCTCCCCCAGCACTGGGTCGTCACCTTTTCCCAGCCCTGTGCCAGCGCCTTCTGCATCCATTTCCCTTCAGGGTATTGAGAAGAGTCAGCACCTCCATCAAATCCCAGCCTTTTCAGTGTAAGAGGCTTTGCCTTGTTTTAAAAACTGCCCTCTGGGCAGAACGCGAGTGCTAAGCAGCTTTGCCAGCGCTAAGCCTGCACTTAACTGGAACAGGAGTGTCCTCCCCTATCTCCAGCCCTCTGCAGACAAAAGGATGGCCTCTCCTCCCCGCCAAGGCTTGTCCCATGCAAGGACTTCTTCCTCAGCGCTGAAATTGGTTTTGAAGCCTTTCCCCAGATTAGGAAGCCAGTCCGGGAACAGAGCCCTTCCCGGCTTCCACCAGAGTCAGTATCTTTGGGGAGAAAGCCCTTGTTTCTGGTTTCAGCCCTGAGAGAGCATCCCACCCTGGGTATCAGCCTCCTCTCTGGGGAAAGAGCAGTGACAGTTCATTTCCCCTGCACATAAAAGCAGCTCCAAAAACTTACTTTATCCTGACAAATCTAAATCAATGCTGTATGTACACAAGCCAGGTTAGCTTCTGAACGACCGTGGGTCTGCAGGATGTAGGAGGTTTGTTTTGGAGGTTCTAAGGGGAAAAGTAATACTTTAACACTCTTATTCTAAGCCCTGTCTCAGCTACTAATTCCTGCTGTTAGTCTGAGCTAATCACTTACTCCTGTCTGCCTCCCTGTTTGTAAAATTCAAATACATCCATCCACCTAAGGCTTGTTCATTGACTATACGGAAACAAGGTACAGTGGTGCTCAGAGATGACTCCCACCCGTTACAAGCCCTTCTTCAGCGTGGGTATAACGAACCAGGGGACCAACAAGGACAGGTCCGGGGGTCACAGTCGGTGGGCAGAGGTTGGCAGCACGTCCCATAGGTCGGAAGTCAACACAAGATTGCTGTCAGGGCAGGAAGAGAACACCCCAAACGCCCCACGCTGCGACACCCAGACAGCACGGCTCTCATGCTGGGGTCTGTCATTACGGAAATAACAGGTCCCTCCCTAGTGAGGAACAAACCTTGGGGGGCTGGGAGGGGGGCAGATTGCTCCCCAGCACAAACGACACATCCATGCCCTTCCCAGAAGCCTTTTATTGCTTCTAAATCTCCTTAAGTTGAGAGAACTGCCTGAGCGCTCGCTGATAGAAGGAGCAGAGGTGTTAAATGTACTCCTCTGGAGGGTTTTACTGCCCCCCATCATCACCGCCACAGTGAACACTCAAAGGAATGGGCTTTAGGAGAGAGAACTGTGTTTGAAGCATCTCTGGCATTTGGCAGGGAGGTTCCCCTTTCCTGTCAAGGCAGCACAAAGGAAAACTAACACCAGTGCCCACGCTATCAGGAAGAACAAGATAAAAGCCCAATCTTTTTACTACCAGGAGGAAACGTGAGCCTATTCGTTAGACAAAACAGCCCGAGAACTGCACAAAATCTTCTGCCTTTAACAGAAACGGGGCCAAAATTTATTTAAATCAACCCCTTGCCCCCAGGCGCCAGCCTTTAGCAATCCTTAGATAGATGTCCTGCAGCCACATGATGATTTTCAGTTCTGCCGCACCAGCCAGCCCAAAATCTCAACCCGTCCCACAACCTACCCCAACCCCCCGCAGGCAAAACACAAAATTGACAGGATCAGGCACAGCTCCCGGTGGTCCCAGCTTTGCCCCCCTCAGCCCATGGCCACGCTGGGGCCAGCGGCTCTTCAGGACAGCCAGGGCTGTACCAGGACACGCTGGCGGTCGCCTGGGAGCCCGGGACACCTTCCCTAGAGCACGCTGGCAAAGTCTGAAACCGCGTTTGTCTGCAAGTTAATAATTAAGTGTTTTTCCTCCTGCAGAATTCCTGCCCATCCAGCACCATGGCAACAGCTTTATCCCCCTCCTTGGCAGCAGCGTTGCTGCAGTAACAGTGTCCATGACTCATCTGGAGGAGAGGAGAGCCAAGCACAGCCACCCAAGAGGAGTAAACCCCGGGCAGAATCCCCACCAGGCTTCTGCTCATTGATGTTTGCACCCATCCATTATGTTTTCCAAATCTTTTTGCATTGAAAAATATTTTAAATATTTTTTCTTTTTTCTTTTTTTTTTTTTAATCAACGTGCCAGTATCTATCTGGATGACACCCAGGAAGATTAGCTGCCAGAGTACTGCAATCAAGTGTTTTTCCTCCTCTGGCAGTGCCCGGTCTCCTAGCAGGAAAAAAAAAAATAATAACAAAAGAATATATCTATAGAAAAAAAAAGGGGTGTATACATATATATCTCTGTCTGCATGAAATTTGCTTGCTGAGATTCCTGTTCAAAAATCAACCAAAGTAGCCACATGCTGTTTTTTCCCCTGTAGATATCAGAAGCCCGGGGCTACACTGGCAGGTCTTACTGGGAACGAGCTGCTTGCAATTGGCAGCCACTTCTGCTTAGCTGAGCACTGTCAAATTTGCTCATCTCATCCCATACGTACTTATTTTTAAATTACTGTAGCGCCCAGTTGCCCACACTTCCGTGACGCACTTGGATGTATCATCTGCTTTCATTACCCTAATTCACCATCACCACAATTTGGGGAATGGAGGCAGCATCCACATCTATTTCAGACATAAGGCAGCTCAAACCCCCATGGAATGAAGCGCCTCTTTACAAGAAAAGGAGTTGTGGTCCCTCGGGATGGAACATTTTCTCATTTCTTCCACTTCCCCTGAAGCAGGTTGCATTAGTTTCCACCAATAACAAAAAAAAAATTAAAAAAAAAATCACAATATATCTCTGAACAAGCCCTCAGTACACACCTGATTCAGGGCTGACAAGGAGAACACTCTGAACGAGGGATGAACACATCAGCACCATCGTCAGAAACCCAACAGATGACTGGCTTTTGTCCCGAAATACCCACATTAACTAGTGCAAAAACAAGTCACGAAATCGGAGCGTTGCCTACTCCTTCCTAAAGCCCAGTGAGATGCCATACCCCAGACCCAAACTCCTCCTGGAAAGAATTAACCCGTTGGGCTGAAATTGTTCTGAAAGCAAAGAGCAAGCTCTTGCAACTGGCCCAGGCCTGGCATTAGCTCTTCCCGCTTGAACATCACTGTTCCTGCTGGTGCCTCCACAGCTTCTGTCCCATAACCTCTGCACTGTGCCCAAAGGCCTGCAACTCCTCACTACTAGACACATTCTCTACCTGAAGATCTACCATAGTTTTGAAAGGTCTGGAAGCACAACTAGCAACACGGTGGCGGTCTCAGGAAGCAGTAGAGATGGTGGACTTCCTGAGCAAGACACAGTGGATTCCTTCATGAATTCTCCTATTCCCTTTGTGTGAAAAAGTGCTTATAAAAAAAGAAAACAAACCACCCCACCCCAAAAACCCAAACAGCAATCTGTAGCAAGGCATTCGTTAAGAGGTCTCTAGCTTTGCTATCAGAAACCACCAATGCTCATTCCCTGTCTACTGCTCTGAGGTGGAACCTCTCCTGTCCAATCCAGGGAAGAGCCGGGTCTCATCCAGGAAACCTTCTTTCCCACCCCCCACCCTGAGAGCAACCGAGGTTGCAAAAGAAACCAGCAAAACAGCCCGGACCGTGGCAGCAAGCACTGCCTGTTCTCCAGTAAGGGAGGGTACACAGTGAACCCTGGTGCCCATTTCCAGCCATATATTTTAGCAGACTGGTGTTACCAAGCAGCACAAAAAGTGAGGGATAATTCAATGCTAATTAATGCAAGAAGAAAGCTAGTGAAGGCACTTTCCGTCTTGCCCTCTCCCTCCTATTTTGGTTATCCGATGGATAATATTATGTGTTTGATCCTCCTCGGAGAAAGCTAAAAGTCATAGAATCATAGAATGGTTAGAGTCAGAAGGGACCTTAACGATCATCAAGTTCCAAACCCCCTGCCCTGGGCAGGGACACCTCCCACTAGACCAGGTTGCTCAAAGCCCCGTCCAGCTTGGCCTTAAACACTTCCAGGGACGGGGCATCCACAACTTCTCTGGGCAACCTGTTCCAGTGCCTCATCACCCTCACAGCAAACAATGTCTTTCTGGTATCTGATCTAAATCTCCCCTATTTCAATTTAAAGCCATTACCCGTTGTCCTGTCACTACATTTCCTGACAAAGAGTCCCTCTCCAGCTCTCCTGTAGCTCCCTTCAGATGCTGGGAGGCTACTGTAAGGTCTCCCCGGAGCCTTCTCTTCTCCAGGCTCAACAACCCCAGCTCTCTCAGCCTGTCTTCATAGCAGAAGTGCTCCAGCCCTCTGATCATCTTCATGGCCCTTTGCTGGACCCGTTCCAACAGGTCCATGTCCTTCTTGTGCTGAAGACTCCAGAGCTGGACACAGTACTCCAGGTGGGGTCTCACGAGCGCAGAGCAGAGGGGTAGAATCACCTCCCGTGACCTGCTGGCCACATTTCTTTTGATGCAGCCCAGGATGCGGTTAGCTTTCTGGGCTGCCAGTGCACACTGCCGGCTCATGTTGAGCCTGTATTTTCAGGTTTCCTTTGCAACCACCCCACCAGGCACATTTGATCAAGAGGAGGTCATGGGAGCAAGAGAGTTAGCACTCCTCGTCGCGCTCCTTTCAAGATCCCTTCTCCGTCCCTGCCATCAGGAGGACACAGATGTCCCCTCTCAGGCACGATGGGTATTTCTGCCACATGTGTTGGAGATTCTGAGCTTAGATTGGGCAGCTCCTATTTTAAGGCTTTAATGGCCCACAAAGGAAAGTGGAGTGCACCAAGGGTAAGAAAGGACTCAAAATCTGTTAGGGAAAACGGGTGTAAATCAGGAGGATGCTGTACAAGAAACCGATGCATCAGCAGTGACTTCTAACAGGGACGTCCCTCCCAAACACATAATAATGAGAATTTGGGGAGTAAGAAGGCTCCTGTAGCTACGCAGGCCTATTTCTTAACATGCTTTAGCCAACAAGGTCAGAAGCTATTTTGAAGATGACCCACGAGACATAAACCAGGTATAAAGCAAAGACAGCGGCAGATGAATTGCCAGGGGCTGGAGATTAGGAGATTATCAGATTGAAGAGTCTCAGGAGGAAGCCAGCAAAAAATAGCAGGAGCACTGTGAAGATGCCGAGCGGTGACGCAGGACAAGAGGGCAGGACCTGGAGGGGAAGGCAGGGCGAGTTTCAAGCCGTATCGATATGCCTGCTTAGACAACCCCAGCTCAACTAAAGAAAAAAAAAATAAACACAGAAAGGGAAAAAGGGGAAAGAGGGGGAAAAAAAGGGGAAAGAGGGGGGAAAAAAGGGGAAAGAGGGGGGGAAAAAAGGAGGAAAAGGGGGAAAGAGAAGAGAAGAGAAGAGAAGAGAAGAGAAGAGAAGAGAAGAGAAGAGAAGAGAAGAGAAGAGAAGAGAAGAGAAGAGAAGAGAAGAGGAGAAGGACCATCCTGCCCTTTGCCTCAGTAATTCACGTTCTGTAAGAAGAGGGACAAGCAAAGCCAGGCAGGATCCCCTCCATCTCCAGAGCTGTGGGTGTCAGGCAAGTGAAGACAAATGGGGAGGGAGGCCCCTGCAGACATTTACACAGGTCCCTGTTGCCCATGAGATATACCCCCTGGCAGCATGCCTTTTTTGGGGGCAGCCTGCTCACCTCCTTTGGTTTTTTTTGTCACCTTATCTAGAGCTTTCCACACTTCACCCTTTGATCACAGCCCTCTAGGCTCTGATAAGGAAGGATGGAGCTGCTCTTCCCTCATCCCCCAAAGCCTCCAAACACTCTTTCCCACCCCCTTGTTCGTGCTGATTGCACTCAAAGTCTGAAACCACACGCATAACATGACCAAAATCAGCTCATTTTGCTCACACTTCTTTGGCTAAGCCAAAGAAATCAGGCCCTGCCCCGACCCCCAGTATGACTCCCCCAGCTTTCCTCTAACCTTCCGCATTTCCACCAGGGATGGTCCAGACCCACAACACAGACAGAAGGAGGAACCCACTCAGATGCCAGCCCAGCACTTGCGCTACACACACACCACGTGTGCTGCCCCTGGAAATCCTCACAGGCCATGTTGTACTGCTAGACTACTGGCAAAAACAACCCCTTCATCTATACAATGCTTGGAGTTGCACGTTATCCCAAAGCCTTGAAAAGGTTCATGGAGCACGTGATGATGCTGAGGAAAGGAGCCGTGGTGGGAGCAGCTTGACACAGCTCTGGGATATCGCTCTGGCACAAGAAATCACCGTATCAAAATGCTTTTGTACCTATCACAGCCCCAGACAACTCAGAACAAACCTCCTCACAAACACCCACAGCTAATCAGAGCTCCTAATACGGTAAGTTTTCCCCAATTAATCAGGGAAGGAAAGGAATAGTCAGGGTCTGGGAGCGGTGCTCCAGGGAAATTGGTATGGAATTCACCCAGGAAGGGTCTGCCCTGGCCGACCCATCGGGGCAGGCCTCTGCCAAGCCAGCCTTTAGCTAAAGCTGCCAAGAGACGTCTCAGAGAAATCTGGAATGACAGCTCGGGGAAAGAGATTAGTTTCAGAAATGATTAAGTCTCCGGTCCTTATTTTTAGGTTTTGTTTTGTAATTGTCTCCAACTATGTAATCAATTATTTAACCCTTTGGTTTGCTAAAATAAAATAAGCTTTTAGAATAAAGCTCTAATCCGGAACGACAGACAAGCTGTGCAGGTGCCTGAAGCTGTGATAAGTCGGGCAGTCTCAGTGGCTGAGGCTCACCTCGTTACGTACCTCATTACGCTTGAAGCCTGGCATTATTGCACCCTGGCAAGAGGGGCTGGCATTACGGGGGCTGTAATATCATCCCTCTCTGCTGACCACCAGCGCCACTAATCCTGAAGATGGAGGAAGAAATTAAAGCTCTGCTTGAGTTACCCTTGCCCTTGCAGCTACCGCGGGAGCAGCACAGCCTGACCCAGCAAAGTCACAGACATGGGAGACAGTCCCCGGGGATCACAGGTCCCAGCTCCTCAAGAGGGCTCCACGGGGCAAGACGTGGCATTGGTGGACACCAACATCCCTGTAACTGCAGACAGACTCCTCATCCTCTGGCTGCTTCGGTAATTAATTGCAATTTGAAGCGAGCTCTGCCCCGCTCCTTTGCTAATCACATAGTAAGGTTTTTTCTCTTTCTGTAACCACAGTTGTGCGGGCAAGTAACAAATCTTGCTAATTGCAAAGAAAATGGTTCATCTGCCTTACACTTAATCCAGCTGGAGCAGGGCCAGCCCCAGCCCAGCCAAAATGCCCAAATATTCCAGGGCAGCACCCCAGATCCCCCTGGCATGGCCAGAAACATTATGACCCTGGAGCTGCTGGAGTATTTAACATTGAAAGGACGCGGCGTATGCAGGACAGTTTGCATGACTCCCACTTTAAGCTTATTAGAAGCACATTAAGAGCAGAGCCCAGCTGGCCCTGCCGGCTGGTTACAGAGGGGTTTCTCTGGGTTAGCCATAAGCATCTATTTGTCAAAGAGCCACATCCTGCACCTCCACCCTCCCAGCCCAAGACTTTTAACCTTCTGTCACCCATCAGCTGTAGCTATGGGAAGAGGAAAGCCACCATGTGCTTTCTGCTGGAAAAGCGAAGGTTTTCCCTAGGCCCAGATGCCAGAGCAGAGCTAAGAGCCTACCCACGGGCTGCCTGGGCAACATGTCCCAACCAGGAGCAGCAGTTTGGCTCCAGAGAGACCCAGCTCCTCTAGGGCTGAAGGGTGCGAAGATTTGACCCATGCATCAGGAAGGATGGAGGAGCTCCGCAGCAGGCAGAACCTGGCTCTAGAAGAGCATCTGCAAGATCAGCACAGCTCAGACACATGCAGGGATGGAAGGGTCCTCCTGGGTGGGAGTGTGGTGTCCTACTGCCATGGTCAGCCACACTAGGGGGTCCCTTTAGTACCTGCATCCATGCTGTGCCTCAGACAGCAGCTGGGATTCATAAACTGGAAGGCCGTTCAGAAATACACAAGCTACTCGTGGTGCAAGCATTTCTAAACCACACGTTCCTTTAGCACCTAGCCCTCCTCTACCGTGGTTTATCTTGGGCTTTGTTTTCTGAAGCAATCCTAAAATGTGGCCAGACCACTCCAGGTCTCTGGGCAGCACACAGCTTACCAGCTATCTCTTGCTGGCCCATGAGTTTGTGCACAGATTAATTATACCTCACCTGGAACCACAAAGGACATCCAAGGCACCAGGGCATTTCTGCTGGAACCCCAACACCAACTCTGGCTTCAACTTCAAACTGTCTGGAGCAACACAACTTTGGGCATCACAACAAGAATTGCTGAAATAGGGTGCTGTGTCTGCCTTAGCTCAGGAGAGGGTTGGGGCTGAGGTAATCATGAACTTCTCCCCCATAGTCTGGTCCTTCCTGCTCCCTGCAGCACCCTCCACTCAGAGCAGAAGGCTGGAACGGTTTCACGTTGGTATTTTTGGCATTCTGTTTTTAAGAGCTTGCTGTGACACATGGAAATGAGTAAAGGCCACAGAATGCCCCAAATAATCAGTACATGTTCAGGATTAGAAAAACAGCCTTGCGCTTTTGCTCTGTGTTAAAGCCACCAGGTGGAAAACTGAGCTAGAGGAGAGATGCTGCAAAATATTGCCAGGTAGTAAGATGCAATAAGCTCACCATGGATGTTATTGTATACCTGTATCTCCAAAAGCATACTGAGGATTTTGGGTGCAGGGAGAGTTTGCTGGCTCCTGGGTACCCACCAGGACAAACACTTCCTGCTGGAAGGTGTTACCCTCAGGGCTGCCTAGCTCTTGTTTGGCACGACCCATCTGCACCCCCTGTGCTACCCTCGTGCTAGCAAGTCTCATAGCAGGAGGGCAGCAGGCCATTTTCACACATTGCACACCTTCCCTGTGCTCCAGAGCGCACTGCCCCATGGTTGGAAGAGACAGGTGACAGCCAGCTCCTGGCTCTCAAGACAGGGTGACTGGTCCAGCCTTCCTGGTGTCCCTGGGAAGGCAGGTCTTTACCGAGAGAGATGGTCAGAGAGATGCCACGTGAGGACTGTGTGCCCCAGCAGCCAGGGTGCGGGGGTGGCCACGTGCCCGCAGTCCCTCCAGACAGCACCGCCAAAAGCAGGGACACCCAGGCAGCCATAAAGCGAGCATGCAAAGCACTGAATGCAGCCATGGCTTGGATTCTTCACAGAACCACTGTTCCTCTGAGCACACTGGCAGTACCCTTCAGTGCCTCCTGCACAGCTCTTCCTGCCACAGGCAGAGGGTTTCTGAGCCTGGGCAGTGAATCACACCGCCACAGCCCATCAGAGCATCTCAGCTGGGAAGAAGGGGACCCAAGGACTACCATCCACCCCCCTGTCCCCAGCATCAGCAGCCCCTCCTTCAGAGAAGCCTCCATGGGGGGGAGCACCGAGCCCCAACAGGGTTTTCCTCCCACCCTGCTCACCACAGGCAGGCCCCCAGGGCTGGCTGCATACACTGACACTCACAGCCGCAGCCTTTCTTCTCCGGGGCTCGTCACGCCGCACAGCCCTGGCCTGCGACACGAAACCTGCTCTAATGCCACATCGCAGAGCGTTCTGAGGAAACAAGGAGCACGGCTGGACACCCGGGCCAGCACCCTCCTCCCTGTCACCCCCCTCTTCTCCCCCTACCCAACCTTCTGCCTTGCAGAGAGGCGACCCAAAGGTTCCAAAAAAGGGGGAGACAAGGACCTTTTGGGGGCAGCAGGGCAGGCCACCCCTGGGCATTGCTGTCACCAGGGTGGCCTGGGGCACATGCACTCTCCCAGCCTGGCATGCTACAGTCCCAGCAGATCCAATGCAGCCACCTGGTCCCAACCAAGCTGCTCTGCCAAGCACAACAAACCCTCCAGCCCTCACGTTCCCACGCCTGCCAGCCCCCGGGGATGCTCTAACGACCAGCAGTGCCATATTGGGGAAGGGGAAACCTGGAGCACTGCAGGATGAGTCGATGGTGAAGCCCCCACATGATCTGCGGCCATGGATCCAGCCTGCCCCCCCCCCCTCACACTCCCCCCGATGCTCCACTGCTGTGGGCACAGACTGGGATTTCGGCTTGGCCCAGCCGAGGGGCACAGACACAGGAGAGGGGCGACGGGGAGGGCACTGGGAAACATCTCACCACTCACCATCGACCCTGGGGGGGCGGGGGGGTAGAGGGGGACTCTACACCCGGTGCATCCCTAGGGGATGGAGCGGAGCCGGGGCGGTGGGGGGGGCTTCACGTCCAGGCATCTCCTGGGAGTAGCCCTTAGGTGGTACCCAGCCGCCGAGGGTACCGCACACCCCAGGGTGGACCTTCTCCCCAGCGGTACTGCATCCCCACT
>VXBJ01006734.1:773761-783871 GCA_013400055.1 Nycticryphes semicollaris | reverse complement strand
CCGCCGCACGCATCGTCTGAACACCCACCCCCACCGGCAATCCCTACCGCTGGTCGGGACCCCCTCGTGCCCCTCCTTTGCAAAACCCCCTACTGCTGGTGGGGGGACCCCTTTATGAACCCCTCCATCCCGGCCAGGACTGATGGTTGGACTCGATGATCCCAAGGGTCTCTTCCAACCTGAATGATTCTATGATCCCCATGCCACCCAAGCACCCCACTGTGCCACCCCCTCGTGGTGCTGGAGACCCCTCTGTGTCACCGACCCTCCTGTGCTGTTCCTGGCCGTAGGTAGGGACTCCCAGGGCCACCCCCTTGCCACTGCTGGGGACCCCACTGTGCCACCCTATTACCACAGCAAGCTAGACAGGGACCTTCCCCTCACCAGCTCTGGTCCAGGGACACACACACAACCCCCCCACGCTATCTCCAGGCTGGGGACCCCACTATTGCAGTGCCTGGGACCCCAGCCACATCACCTCTTCTTCCAAGGACCAAGCTCCAGCAGCACAGAGCCCCACACTCACGGGGAAGGGTGGGAGCTCCTACAGGAGACCAGACCCCTCCTGAAAAGCCACCCGAAGCCAGTACAGGGACAATAGAGGTGTCACCCCACGAGGCCAGCCACCAGGGCCGTGCTCTGCTGAATCCCCACCGTAAAAGGAGGACTCAGTCGCCCTGTGTGGCCCTGATCCAGGGAGAAGGCATTCCCCCGCCCTGCATCCCAAAGCTGGCACAGCCTGGGGCCCCCACCGCCGGCCTCTCACCTCGGGGGGGGCCATATCCAACCCCCTGCCAACAGGGTCACAGCCACAACAGGGAGGGAAGGCAATACCAGGGAGCAGCAAGTGCTGCCTCCCCATGAGCCACCCACACACCCAATTAAATAGAGGTACAACCCCAAACACCTCCATTCACTGGGCACAGGGGGTAAATAAAGGTGCCAGCACCCCAGGTGTCACAGCACCCACGCCACAGAGGGTGGCGAGGCTGGGGCAGAGGGCAGTGGAAGGTGATTCCCATCCCTCACAGCAGAAGAAACAGGCCATTAAAAACCAGAGCACTTGTTTGAACACTGCTATTTTGGGCCATGATGGGGGGGTGGGGAGGGGAGGGAGGTGCCGCATGGCCCCATGGCGGCAGGGAGCATCCTTGGGGTCAGAAACACCGGGAGGGGGATCCCACAGGAAATGCCCTAGCGTGGGAGGAGGGAGGCAAGTCTGCAGTTGTGCAGGGAGCAGGGGTGGCCCTGAGGGAGCGTCCCCCCCACCAATGCAGGAGCAGGTGCCAAATGGGGGGGCTGGGAGAAAGAGCTGGCAGAGCTCCCAGTGCCTGGCAGGCAGAGCTCACCAGGACCCAGGGGATGCTGGATGCCAGATCCGCACTGGGAGAACCATCCCCATGCAACAGGCGTATGGCCCACAGCCCTGTGATGGGGGGGGACACACAACAGGATCCAGCCTCTGATGCCCTCCACAGTGGGAGGTAGGAGGGAATCTAGGGCAGGAGGAGGAGGAGCAGGGGCCGGGGGAGGGAAGCTAGGTCAGGCCGGGTGCTGTGGGGGCCGCAGGGTGGGAGCCTGGGGAACGCAGACTCTTATTGAGAGCAAGTGCTGAGGTGGGGGGAGGAGAGGTGGGGGAGGGCATGCGTGTCCCCAGCCAAGGAGGAGAGGCCCTGGGGTGGCTGGGAGCCATGCCCACAGCCCCGTGACAAGGACAGAGCAGGCAGAGCCAGCACAAGCTAGACGAGTTGTCCCCACCCAGGACACTGAGAGCTTCCTGTATCTACGCACCAGGGGAGGTGAAAAGCCAACAAAACTTTATTCAATACATAATTACAGCATTAAGAACAGGAAGGTTTCAGGCTACAGGCTATAGCGGCTCGGTGGCTTCCTTGCTGCCACTGCCCAGCTTCAGGCCCAAGTACTGCAGCAGGCTGGGGAGCTCCTGGCAGCCCACTGCCACGTCAGGAACAGCCAACAGGACCTGGGGATGGCAGCAACGTTAGTGTGTTGCTGCAATCACAGTACGGGTGTGAGCAATGAACCACAAGCCTTACCTCTTTCATCTTCTCCTGCATCTCCTCATGGCTCCTCAGCACTTTCTGAGCATGCTGGAGCCTCATCTCCAGCCCTTGGACCTGGGGAGGGAGATGCCTGTCAGGAGCCTGCCCCAAAATTGGGCAGAGACAGGACTGGGGACTAGAGCCAGCACAGGGCCTCATGGCCCCCTATACCTGTTCCCGGTACTTGTCAGAGAGCAGAAGATTCTCATCCTCTTTCTCCAGGAGCAGCAGCCGCAGTTTGTCCACCTACGGACAGAATGAGGGCCACTGAGAGCTTGCTGTGAAGCAAGAGTGCTGGGGTGGTAGGCTCTCCCTTGCCAGCCCACTGGTTGCCTGCTTGAGGAGCAAGGTCTTGTCCTGGCAATCCCCCTGGCCTCACCTCCTGCCGCAGCAGGACTCGCTCCTGAATGTAGATAGCATCCACCTTGGGCTCCTGCCGCCATGTCTCCTCCCACAGCACCTTGGCCTCCGTCTCTGCACGCTGGAGGGAACGCTTCAGCTGAGAGACTTCTCCATTCAGCCTCTGCAGGGAGAGAGGAGATGTTGAGAGGGGTCCCATGGCTGTTACCTCCCCAGACATGTAGCCCAGCCAAGCCTCCATCACACACCATGACTTCCCCACTCTTGTCAATGAGTTGCAGCATTTTCTCTTCCTGCCGTTTCACCACATCCTGCAGCTCCTTCTCATTCTGTGGAGAGAAAGAAGCCGTGTCAGGCAGTGCTTGGCCCTGGTCACCCCCAGGACCTCAATGAAGGAGCAGGTTTTCTCATGTTCGAGAAGGTCAGACAAGCCAGGAGCACCCATGGGGCATCGCTGGAGCCAGTCACCCAGATTTCTGTGTCCTAGATCAGCACCCGTCCCAGTTCGGCTCTGCCCTGGGGTAAGTGCTGGCCCATTTCTGGCACTGGCTCACCTCTAGCTTGCCCCTCAGCGCCTTGTTCAGTTTGGCAATGGTGGCAGCCTGGGCATCCATCTTCTCCTGGCTCTCGGCTGTCACTGTCTCCAGCTGGAGCTGCAGGTCAGAGCTGGGAGAGCACAGCAGGGTTGAGCCCATGGGGAGCATGGTGACCAGCACCAAACCCTATCCTGGGCATCCCACCAGCCCCACGGTGGGAGAGGCCAATCTGGCCAACTGGGAAAAGCCTTTCTAGCCATGGCAGGAGAGGTCTAATCCATAGCTGGGACAAGGGGCCGACCCGAGAGAGGCTGGCCACAGGAGATACCATGTCCAGGAGAGCAGTGCCCATGTTCAGCCCTCAACACAAGTCCCCAGTGAACTCACATCTCTGTCTGCAGCGCCTTGAACTCGCTTTGCTTCAGTTCCTGGATGCGGGAACTCAGCATGGCGAGGTTGGAGACCACAGATCTCAGGTCCTTCATACTCTCCAGCAGACTGTCCTCAGGCTCTGGGGGAAAGACAGAGGCTCATGAGCAGCATTGAGGGAATGTCAACCCCAGGGGACACAAAGTCAAGCAGGAAGGCATGGCTGCTCATCCCCCAGTGCAGGCAAGGTCCAGGGCAGGGTGACAACCCCAATACCTATTGGCTTTGGTGTAGAGGCAGGTTTGTCCTTGGCGCTCCCACCTCCAGCAGCTTCATCAGCATCTGTGAGAGGAGGGGATAGAGGTGCTGCTGTCCCCAGCCCTGCATGTCACAGGGAGCACGACCAGAGCTCACCCACACATGTGTCCCACCCCGGGAGCTCAGAAATAACACCCCAGCTGCTGGCAGGACCCGTGACCCAGTCCATGGGAGCCACAAGGGATCAACCAGGGAATCCACAGGGAAGGACACGGGAATGGCACTGGGATCGCCTCCTTGCCAAGCACCAGTGCACATCCCCAGCATGGGAGGGAGAAATCCCTATCTCCCCAGCACCCACCCAGCATGTCTCAGCTCACCTTTCCCTGACACTGCTTTTAGGACACTACCCACAAAGGAGTCCCCAGCACGGTATGGAGTACGACACGCTGGTGTACGGCACGCTGGGGTCCAGGCACGGCACGGTGTCTGCCAGCTTGGTGTCCGTGGAGCCGGGGTCCAGGCTCTGCTTCTTGATGGGGCATCATCATCCTTCAGATGGGAGGGAGAACACAGCACAGGAGAGCAGCTTGTGACAGCTCCACACTGCCCCAGAGAGCTGGCAGGTGAGGAGTGGTGGTCTCAAAGCCACACCATGGTGAGACACAGTGGTCTGGTCTCCCCCAGGCCACCTTCTTGTCATTGTCCCCAGAGCAGGGGCTCCTACCTCCTCTTGCAGAGCAGCCCTGAGGCAGTCGGCAAGCTCCTGCAGCCGCATCTTGCTCTCAGTGATGTCTGTGCAGCACCAGGAGACTTTGTCCCTCTTGAGCTGCAAGTCACGAAGTTCAGCCTTGGTGGTCTCCAGCTCCTGGCTGAGGGCAGCCTGTTCTTCCCTGTGGGATGGCACCAGCCTCAGTGTGAGCAGTGTTCCCCCTCAGTGTGGCATGGGGACACATCACACACCTGCCTCCCACCATGACCCTGGTGGGTGCAAACCCCATAGAATTACAGCAGCTTCCCCCAAAATGGGGGCTGCTGGGTTTCCCCACAACCTCCTGTGTCTGGCTAGGAAACAGACTGGAGCCATGTCCCCCTGTGTATCCCCCACCCCCCAAGAGGAGCTCAATTTCCCAAAACAGAGGGGTTCAAGCAAAGGCGGTGAGCAGGGTCGGTACCGCAGGTGCTGGTGGGAGTCCATCAGCTCCTCATACTGCAGGTTGCGCTCCTGCAGGGTGGCCAGTGAGGACTTCTGCCTGGCCTCCAACTCCAGCAGCTGCGTGCGGGACATACGGTTCTCCTGGTCGAGGAACTGCAAGAGGGTGGTAAGGGAGGGGGTGGACAGCCATGAGCACCTGGCTGGAGACACGAGGGGACCCATTGGGACCCCCAGTGTGGTCCCTCCCATACCTCAGGGTGCTGTTTCCTACATGGGGGAGCTTTGGTCCTAACAGACCAAACCCTGGAGACCAGTGGTTTACTGAGGATATAGGACGGGCTGAGGGGACAGCACCATGGCCACAGCCAAGGGAATTATCCCAAAGAACTGTCATCCCCCCACCCCCAGCCAGGGAATTGCCACCAGGCAGGATGAAGAGCAGCACTACGTGCGGGATGTCAACCACCCCCACTGTGCTCACCCCTCCACTATGGGAAGATTAATCCCACTCCTGGCCAGCTGCCAGCGATCCTGTGACGGGGACCGGCAGCATGTGACAGTGCGGGCAGGGTCAGGCAGCTCCTACCTCCCGGCACTCGGTCGCCTCCCGAAGCTCCTGGAGCAGCCCATTACAATCCCGCTGCAGGGTGTCCCTCTGCTGTGCCAGCCTGCGGGGACGGGACAGGGTCAGGGGGTGCCACATTTTGGGTGTGAGAGGCAGCAGGAGGTGGCTAAGAGGGGAGGCCAGTGGCTCAGACCCACCGAGCTATCTCCTCCCACTGCTTCTCGTTCTCCTGCTGCAGCGCATCCCGCTCCTGCTCCACGTTGGCCAGATTTGTCATCAGGGAGGTCAGGTCTGCAAGGGGTAGAGCTGTCAGTGTGGGAGAGGATGGGAGCAGTGGGGACAAGGGCAGCTCTGACCCCCATGTCACCCACCCCTACCTGTGCTGAGGCGTGAGTTGGCCACTGTCAGCTGCTCCAGCTGAGCTGCTACATCCTGCAGGGCTACTGAGGTCTCCTCTAGCTGGCCAGATACCTGCAGAGACACCGTGACCTCCAGACTTACTTTGGGTAGATCTTCCCCATGGAGTGTTCCCACACCAAGGAGACCCCCATGCCTGGGGTCAGCCAAGCTGCAGGGAAGCATCTCAGACCCCCCCCACCCCAGACACCACTCAGCAATCCCCTACCTCCTCCTTGGCTTGAAGAGCTTCGTCTGCTTGTTGCCTCATGGCATCCCGCTCCTCCAGGCAGCCCTGCAGCTTGCTGGGCACATTCTCCAGCACAGCCTGGCACCGTGACAGCAGGGCCCTCACCTCTTCCCGCTGCGAGGGGACATGGCACCAGGCAGAGCTTAGCATGGCACTGCCAGCCTCAGAGCTGGAGCAGCACAGTCATGATGGCTGGTGGCATTGCCCAGCTGTGACCAGGGTCGGGGCTGGCAGTCAGGCTGCCTGCAGAACTCAGGGCACAAAGGGCTCTGGGGCAGAATGAGGTGGCACCAGCCTGCACCACGCTGGCAGGGAGGCAATGGGCTGAGCCCCCTAGCCAGCCCCCACCTGGACACCCCTCACCTCCGCATCCAGGGCTCTCCTTTCCTCCTCCAGGTTTTCAAAGGTGACATCTATGAATTCCCGGAAAGACCGAGCCTCGGCAGCCAGAGATGCCTGTAGGACAGGAAGGATGGCTCAGTGCTGCCATGGTGGAGGAGCCACATTCCATGACCATGGAGGGAGGCGAGCACCAGCCCTGAGGCTGGATCTGTGACAGCTTCCCAGCAGTGGCGCCAAGAAGTCTCTGGTGGACCCAAGCCCATCACAGATTGTTGCTCAGAGCGTCACCCAAGCGAAGGACATGGGGGTGCCCATCTAGCCCCCCAGGGACCCAGGTGAGAAGCAGCTGAGGTGTCCCCCAACTCAGTACCTGCTCATTGATGGCATCTGCCAGCAGTGTGCCCAGCTCTTGCTGGGAGGCCAGGCTCTGGTCACGGGCACTGATCTGGGCACTGGCATGGGCACGGAAGGCCTCCAGGAAGTGATCTCCCTGCCAAGGGAAGGATGTTGCTTTGGGCACAGTGTCATAGGAGGACCAACTCCTAGGAGTCACCCCCACATGTTCCCAGTGGGACACAGCCCAAGCCAAAATCCCATCCCAAGAGGCACCCCTAGGCAACCACAAGTACTTCCAGAGCTGCATTGGGCTTTCCCTCTGGGTTAACAGATAGACCTTCATCCCCCAGAGATGGGCAGATGCAGGATGCCCCATCAAAAGCATGGGGACAGTAGATCCTGTCCTGATTACCCTTCCCCTCACACACACTAGCTGCCCCCCTACCTCCTCCTTGGCTCGGATGGCTTCATCCGCTTGCTTCCTCATGGCATCTCGCTCCTCCAGGCAGCTCCGCAGCTTGTCAGGCACATTCTCCAGCACAGCCCGGCACCGTGACACCAGGGCCCTCACCTGCTCTTGCTGTGAGACACAGCACCAGGAGGCACTGGGTATAGTCAATGGCTGTCATGTGTGCCAGCAGGGACAGCGTCTCCCAAAACTGGGGGGGAAAAGGGTCCAGCCCGGCTGCAAAGAGTCTCACCTCGTGGAGGAGGGCTCCGTGCTCATCCTGCAAGCTCTGAAAGGCATCATCTGCAAGACCCCAAAACAGGAGGCTCTGCCTGCTCCAGGAGCTCTGGGGAAGAGACAAGGACAGGCAGTGCTCCCAGTGCTGTCACCGGCAGCTCCTGCCACACGTGCATGCTGCCCAGCTGAGATCCAGCACGCTTATTGCACACCAGACAGCCGGGACTCACCATCCCCGCGGCAGCCAACTCCAGCTCCCGCTGCAGGTCCTGCTCTGCTCCCCGCTGCCGCTGCAGAGCCTCTGTTTTCCTCCGCAGCTCGAGGTAGAGGTTGCAGTAGATCTCCTCCTCCTAAGAACATCCCAGCAGAGCAGGATGGGGCTTCGCACCAGCCCTGCTCCACCCTGGGGTCCAGCAAGAGCCATTTGGGTGCCACACCTCCTGCCTCACTCCCTCCCACCCTCCTCCTCACATGCACCAGGGATGCTTCCCCGCGCAAAGGGTTCAAATCCAGCAAAAATATAGCAGGTTGAATTAGGCGCATGATGCTGTGCCACAGCAGCCCTGCTTGACTTCTGCTCTGCTGGGCTGCGGTCCAACCAGCAGCATGTGGGCACTGTCATGGCACCAAAGCCACAGGGAATGAGGTGGCATCACCCCGGCAAGGATTCTTACCCCTTTGGGGTGGGTGACATCCGTCTGTGTGACTGCATCCCTCTGCTCAGCCGGACCCACACCAGGCAGCAGCCGCTGGCTCTCCTGCCAGTGGCGCAGCCGGAGGGAGAGGGCTTCCATGATGATGAGGGTACTCTCCAGCCGTCCCTCTAGCTCTGCCCGTGGCAGCGACTTCAGCTGCTCCCGGGGACAGCTGGGGACAGAGAGAGGCTTGAGGAAGGGACAGCCCATGGGTGCCACAACCCCATCCAGGGGGGTCATGTCCCCATGCTTACTGCCAGAGCAGGGAGTCTGTTTCAGCAGCACTGTCCTTGGCACAAGGAGGGCCACCCACAGATGTGTTCGTGCTCCTCTCCTGCAGGTCCCGGGGGGTCATGAAGGTGCCAGTGACCGCAGTGGACACAGGAGTGACGCTCGTTCCAGTCACCGCAGTGGGCACAGGGGTCATGCTGGTGCTGGCAACCACAGTGGGCACAGGGGTGATGCTGGTTCCGGCCACCACGGTGGGCACAGGGGTGACGCCGGTTCCGGCACCCCGCTGCGACGCAGGCAGAGACAGGCTGTGCCGCAGGGACTCCAGGAGGGACGAGGCGTTGAGGCTCTTCTCCAGCCACACCAGCGGTAACATCCAGGACACAGTACCCGGGGTCACCTCAGGTGAGGTGACAGAGGTTGTTGTTGCCTCCAATCCACCATGCTCAGACCTATCTGCCTTGGTGGGACAGGATCCAGGGGGAGCCTGCTCTGGGGGTGCAGGGGGTGGGGACTGGGTACCCTCAGGGGTGTCCTGACAAGGCGAGGAACCTGCACTCTCATCTCCAGCTGAGGACTCGGTGGCCACAGGGCTACAAGAGAGGTCGGTGGGCACCACGCGCCAGCCATGGAAGGGGGCTTCTTGCGGGGTAGAGCTGGTACCAGGGGGCCCTGGGGTGCCAGGGGCCAGGCTGGCACTGCCAGGGGTCCCAGGGGTGTAGGGTGCTAGAGTGGTGCTGCCCAGGGAGTTTGGGGTGCAAGGCACTGAGGTGATGATGCCAGAGGGCCCAGGGGTGCAGGGTGCTGGGGAAGTGCTGGCAGGGGGGTCCGGGCTGCTGGGTCCCGGGATGGAGCTGGACAGGGGGCCTGGCAATGGGCTGTCATGGGGCTCAGGGTTGCTGGGCCCTGGGATGGAGCTGCACAGGGAGGGCAACACGGTGTTTCTGGCAGGTTCTGGGGTACACACCAAGATGGAGCTACACTTGAGGGCCAGCACAGTGCTGCTGGGGGGCTCCAGGGTGGTGGGCCCTGAGATGGGGCTGCACAGGGGGGGCAACATGGTGTTGCTGGGGGGCTCCAGGCTGCACGGCCCTGGGATAGAGCTACATGCAGAGGCTGGCACAGGGCTGCTGGGGGACTCTGAGCTGCTGGGTCCTGGAACGGGGCTGCATAGAGGGGCCAACATGGCATTGCTGGGGGGCTCTGGGGTGCATGGCACTGGTATAGAGCTACNTGTTGCTGGGGGGCTCCGGGGTACTGGGCCTCTGGACAGGGCTGCAGAGGGGAGCTGGCATGGTGTTGCTGGGGGGCTCTGTTGTGCTGGGCAGCTCTGGGGTACCGGGCCTCCGGATGGGGCTGCACAGGGGAGCCACCATGGTGTTGCTGGGAGGCTCCGGCGTGCTGGGCAGCTCTGGGGTACTAGGCCTCCGGATGGGGCTGCTCAGAGGAGCTGGCACGATGTTGTTGGGAGGCTCTGGGGTGCTGGGAGGCTCTGGTATACTGGGCCTCTGGACAGGGCTGCACAGGGGAGCTGGCATGTTGTTGCTGGGGGACTCCGGGGTGCTGGGCAGCTCTGGGATAGAGCTACATGTAGAGGCTGTCACAGGGTCACTGTGGGGGTCCGGGGTGTTGGGCCCTGCAGTAGAACTGCCAGGGGGCTTCAGAGTACTGGGCACCGGGGTGGGATTGTCAGGGGGCTTAGTGGCACCAGGCTTCGGGGTGGGAGGCGCAGGGGTCTCCGAGGCTCTGGTGGGCCCCCAGGCTGTAGTCCTAGGGGGCTGTAGCATGGTGCTGCTGCGGGGCCCCCGGGTGCTGGACACTGGGGTGGCACAGTCATGGTCCTACAGGACATATGGGGGAGGTGAGAG
>VXBJ01006734.1:755321-769288 GCA_013400055.1 Nycticryphes semicollaris | reverse complement strand
GGAGGAGGGGGTGGGGGGGAAACCACGCAGGAGAGAAGGACAAGAGCAAGGGCTGAGCCCGGGGGGTATGGATGGTGCTGCCAGGGAGTCCCAATCCATCAATGCGAGTGTCCCCAGGGAAGGGTAAGGGGTGCAGTCACAGCCGAGCCAGGGGTGGGGGGGCTGTAGACACAGCACCTGAAGGGGGAGATGAGTAACGAGCCGCTGGCCCAAGACTTCCAAATTAAAAACTCTTTATTTAAACTCTCTCCCGTTCCCCTTTCTCTGAGACTGGAGCGATCCTGCTGTTTCAACAGGGCCGGGCCCAGCACCCATACAGCAGGGAGGAGGGGGAAGCTCGTGGGGACCCTTGGCACAGGGGTCTAACACCCCACAAAGCAGCCCCAGAGCACGTTGCACCCCACATCCCCGCGCTGCTGCACCCCTGACCCACAGCGACAGGGGCTGCCCTGGGCCTGCGTGCAGCTAACCCCCACCTCGGGCATTGCTGAGCAGCATGGCCACCCCCACGGCCACAGGGGTGTCCCTCCAGAGGGGTGAGAGTGGGGGGCACCCCAGTCCCTTCCCGGCCTGCCGGATGCTGCCCTCATTTGCGCCTGCCGAAGATGGATTTCTTGCTGGGGTTCTTCTCTCCCACGCTCAGCCCGATGAGCAGACGCGCCTTCTCGTCCTCCTCCTGCTGCTGGATGGTCCCGTCCGATTTGTTCTCCAGCTTCCCCCGGGCCTCCGCGCCTGCCGCCGGCTTCAGGCGTAGCTTCTCTTTGATCACCTGCCCCAGGATTTTAGGGGGCTCAGCACCCCATAGCCCCACCCAGGCCCCTTGGCGTGGGCGAGAGAGCCTGAGCTGCCGAGCCAGCGTGGCCGCTTCCTACTCCAGAGAATGTGTCGCCTGCCATAAGGTTACCACATCCATCCCAAGCAGAGTGGCTCCAACAGCCTTCCTATGAGTTTTGATGGAGGCACCATGGGATGAGGTCCCACCTACCTGCGCCACCAAGGCTTTGCGGCTGTCCCTCTTCACTGCCATGGCAAAGTCCAGCCACGTCCATGTGTTGTTGTGGTACTCCAAGCATGGCAGCACCAGGTTTAGATCACCCCAGTCCACGCTGTTCTTCTCGCCCTGGGTGAGAGGGGTGTCAAGCAGCGTGGAAGAATGGCCCAAGCCAGCCCCTGCTGAAGGGGCCATGTCCCCTCCCCAGCACACCCCATCCCACCAGCCCCACACCTTGTAGCTGACGCAGAGTGGCACCTGCGGAATCTTAATGTAGATGAAGGAGTTGTTCATGGCTGCACGCTCCTTCATCTTGTCGATGTCATCCACAGGATGCTGGGGACAGAACAGGAGCCATGAGCAGAAGGAAAGGAGAGGGGACACAGCCAGGAATCAGGAGGGAAGGGACAGCCGGGCACTAGGCCATGGCATTGCTTCACCAGGGAGAGGCGAGAGCTGCTCTGGCACAGTGTTGGGAAAATGAGATGCTGCTGGGATCACATCAAGCATGCAGGTGCTTGGTTGTAAAGGATGCAAATCCTCACGGTGGGAGGGAGCAGGAAAAAAACGGACAGGCAAGTGGGGGAGGACGTGGCTACCAAGGGAAAACAGACCAGTTCCACAGCAGGGCTCTCCCAGATTTCCCCCTCAAGGCAGCAGCAGGTACCTCAGGTGCTTTTCGGAATGATCTTCTGACCCCTGACGTCCGATTCAGTCCCTGAGTGACTCCTTTCCCTGGGCCCAGCGAGTCATCGGCCACGATCAGCTGCCGTGGCTTCACCACGGGGATCCCTGGGACAAACAGGGCAGGGGGTGGTGGCTGGGAGACCACAAGTCCCAACATATCCTGGACGGACAGCCAGAGCTGCTCAGGGACATCCCTCAGACACCAGGAAGGAGGGTGACCCTGAGGCTCTTACCTGTTGTCACCAGCTTGGACTTGTCTTCCTCATCTCCCACCTCCTCCTCCTCCACATTGCGGCCAGGGAAGAAGAAACCCATCATCCTGTGGAAGAACTGGTGGGTGAGCTGGATAGTGAGGGGGACCACGTTCACCTGGGGGAGAAAGGTGTGTCAGAGCTGGGCACATGCTTCCTGCACCCTGCAGGGACCCTGCCACCTCCCATCGTGGCCCTGACACCTCAAAGTGCTCCTTGATGGAGATGCCTCCCACAGGTGGCCGGACTTTGCTGAAGATCCTCAGTGCCAGCTGCCGGCCAGACTGGCAGGAGCTCTGGGGACGCAGCACCACCTGCAGGAAAGAGGATATGTGACTGGTGTGAGGACAGGACACCTTGGCCAGGCCACCCGTGGGTCTCTGGGGCACAGGCTGCCACTTGCCTTGTACACAGCATTGGGCAGGAGGTTGTTCATTGTGACCCAGCCCAGTTCCAGCAGATGCTCAGCCGTGTCGTCAGATTTGTTGACCTGCACATGCAGAAACAAGAGTCATAGAATTGTTTAGGTTGGAAGGGACCTCCAAGATCATCAAGTCCAACCATCAACCTGGCACTGCCAAGTCTACCACTAAACCATGTCCCCACAGCACAACACCTACCCATCTTTTAAATACTTCCAGGGATGGTGACTCCACCACTTCCCTGGACAGCCCATTCCAATGTATGATAACCCTTTCAGTGAAGTAGTTTTTCCTAATATCCATCCTCAACCTCCTCTGGAGCAACTTGAGCCTCTTTCCTCTCATCCTGTTGCCTGTTACTTAGGAGAGGAGACTGACCCCCACCTCACTACACCCTCCTTTCAGGGAGCTGTAAAGGGCAAGAAGGTCTCCCCTCAGCCTCCTTTTCTCCAGGTTGAACAGCCCCAGCTCCCTCAGCCCCTCCTCACAAGACTTATGCTCCAGACCCTTCAACCAGCTTTGTTGCCCTTCTCTGGACACGCTCCAGAACCTCAAAGTCTTTCTTATCATGTCTCAGATCCCAGCTTAGGCATTGTGGATGCCACCAGCTGGCTCCATACCTTGCTGTAGAGGAAGCGCTGGAGCTCCAGCTCAGCTATGCCCAGCTGCCCATCCTCCTCAGTCAGGCGCCAGCGTGCCTGGGCAAAGTAGAACTCAGTCCGCCGTGCCACACTCACGTCCTCCGGCTGCTTTCGCAGCTCCATCTTGTTGGCTCGCTGCAGCTGGAAGTCCTTGAAGCACCTGCAGCAGAGAAGGGAGTGTTGGGATGTGGGACCCCTGGAATAACAGGGGGACATCACTTGGGAAGCCAGAGATGGCCCCTACCTTATCAGTATGTTCAGCTCCTCGCTTTCCAGCTGCAGGTCAGCTTTCTCCTGGCTCAGCTGCTGTTGCAGCCTGTGGTTGAGGTCGAGCAGACTCTCGTTTTTGCTGTCGTCCTGCAGGGACTGAAGGACAGAAAACCCTCAGGACCTTCTGACCTGGAGCAGGAACCTTGGGGAGCCAGACTCCACCTGGACATAGGCTCACCTTCACATTGGAGTACATCTGCTTCTCCAGCTGCCGGATCTGGGCAACGTGCTGCCTCACAGCCTCCTGCAAGTGTAGGATACTGCTGCGCTGCTCCTCAGGGTTGCTGGAGATTTCCAGCTGGAAACGCACCCGTTGTTTCTTCTCACTGTGCTCCTGGAGACACGGAGAGGGGAAGGTTAGGACTGCCTTGGGTGCAGCGAGCGACATGGTGACCTGAAGTCTGATGGGTACCTTGCGTTTGGGCTCCACGTGTAGCAGCAGGTTGTTGACTATGTCAAGGATCATGGCGTACTGCGCTGGGTTGGTGGAGATCTCCAGGTCATGGTGGATCAGTGTGAATGTATCTACAGCTCCTGCAGGGACGCACAAATGGCAAGTAGGATCTCAGCATGGCCAGAAAAGGGACTCATGGTGGGGCTAGCCAGAGATAGAGAAGGATGGGGAACGAGCCAAGGTGGCTCTGCTAGCTCCAGCGGGCACAGCATGTCCAACATCATCTGATGCACTGCCCCGTGGCTGGGGATCCCTTCTGTATGCACCCCTCTGATCTCAACAAGACCAAGACAGACCATCCCTGAACTCAGCTGGCACCTGTGGGTCAGCCCAGAGCTCTACCTGCTGTGACACACCGCCTTGAAGGTACTCACCCTCATGCTTCTTCAGCAGATCCTCCTTCTCCTGGTTGGCGGGAGTCTCGGGGGGCTTTATCTGCGTGGCCAGCTCAGGGTCGATGTCATGGCTGTAGCTGATATAGTACATGCGGCAGCTGCAGCGAGAGATGATCCTCTGCACCTGCTGGGTCTGCTGGGCTTCCGAGGGCTGGTTCCAGTCTGGGGACAGGCAGGGGGACCACAGTCAGAGTACTGTGTCCTGGCACTTTGGGGACCCCACAGCACAAGGCTCAGAGCAACATCCAGCTCCTGGAGCCAGCTAGGGACAGGGATGCTCTCAGCTTGGGGTCATGTGTGAGTGAGATTGGGGTGGGCACACCAGCCACCTCAGTGAGCAGTACCTGTGGTGGTGCTGACCATGCCCCCCACTGCCTGCCCACTCTCCATCAGCTCCTGCACTGAGTCCAGGCTCCGTTGCCGATGCTCCTCAATATTTTTCACCTAGAGACACAAGGAGGCACCTATGGCTGTCCCTGCTCTCTCTGCCCTGGTCAGGGCACTGGCAGTACTGCCTGTCCCCAACAGAGCTCACCCACCACAGCCCTCACACCTCCAGCCAGAGCTGCCCGTGCTCCCTCTCGGTTGGGCTGCTCTCTGTCGTGGCAAAGTACTGCATGCCATCCAGCAAGCAGGTCCAGGATGTCTTCTGCTTCAGTGTGTCCCCGTACCAGGCAGGGTGGTGTTGGCACTGGAGCAGCTGGGCCTTGGCAGCAGACACAATCACACAGCCCTCCGTCTCCGCACCGCGCAGCACCATCTGCAGGGGGAGAGACCCTGGGAGTCAGACGAGACCTTCTGGGGCAGACATGGCCTCTCTCACAGCAAAGCCATGGGGAACGAAGAGCACGGGGACAGGTAGGGTGGCCAAGAGCAGGTACCTGGCAGTTGACCAGCTCGATGAGGCAGTTGCGGTTGTAGATGTCATCAGTTTGGCAGGCGGCAATGCCACACAGCTGCTCACTAGCCCCCGACTCCTCCTCCGTGAAGACCACAAACTTGTCTGTCTCCTCAATAAGCTTCTGCAGCATGTAGGCCCCTGGGGAATGAGAAAGGGTCAGTGCGAGGCTGTTGGGGACTGGCTGGGGGTGACAGGGTGAAGGCAGGCATGGCTTTGGGTTCCCCATTCCCTCCCTGCAGTGCTCACCCCCTGAGGAGGCTCTCTCAGGACGGCCACTGGTGATGGGAGCAGTCACTCTGGCAGGGACAGAGTGAGCAGAGAGTGGGCCCCGCTTCAACTTTTTGGCTTGCAGCTGCGTGTCGATCTTCAGCCCCTTCAGGGCCTCAGTGGACAGGTTGCGCTTGAGCACAGCCGCTTTCTTGTAGCCATCGTAGAGGCCAAAGGCAATGTCCCGGTTGGTGGTGGTCCAGGACGCCCGCAGGTCCACCAAGTGCAGCTGGTGTGTGTGGAAACCATCATCTCCATCCCGCAGAGGCAGCTCCTGGGCAGAGAAGGTCAGAGCCTCAGCATAGCAAAGCCACCCCCAGCCCCTGCCTACAGAACTCACATGCAGGGGCTGGGAGTCCTGCCAGTCCCTGCAGGCAGAGAGCGGGGACCAGAGCCTGGGGGACAACCCCAGAACCCTCAGGACCCCACACCAGGGATGCTGTGGCTGGAACACAAAAGGCAACAACTTTGGCCAGGTGCTTGGGAAATCAGAGGCCGTGCAGGCTTGTCTTCTCTCCGGTCAAATCCCTCCCCTGTTGCACCCCAAGACTGAGGTCCCCTTGTCTCAGGGGGATGCCATCAGGCCAGCACAGGCTGCCATGCCCCATGTGTTTGCAGCACTACCTCCTCGGCCGTGCGGTTGCTGTGCCGCTGGTAGGTGAGGGAAGACAGGCTCAGCAGATGGGTCTTCTTCACCAGGGTGTCGAGCCGGTGGTCAGCGTTCTCATCGCAGGTGGAGGCCATGAGGTGCACGGTGACCTGGCTCAGGTCGCTCACCATCTGTGTGATGCTCCACTCCGAAATGAGGCGTCGCATCACTGTGCCAGCTGAGGGACAGGGAGAGGGGGGGTTAAGCCAGGGTCCTGCCCCGCCTGAAAGCGCTGGTGGCAGGGTTCCCGCTCACCTTGTGGGATGAGCCGCTGGGTGCCGCGAGTGAAGATGTGCCCCTGGCAGCATTCCACCTGGATCCCACGCTGCTGGGCAAAGGAAGCCCAGTAATGCACCTGCGAGGGAGCAGAAAGCACAGGCTGAGAGCCCAGCACGGGCAAAACGGGGAGGTAACAGCGGACCCCCACCCCCCAGGACTTGCCTGCAGCCGGGGGAAGAGTGCAGTGTAAGAAAGCTGCTTGTAATGCTGCCCCAGCTTCTTCTTACTGGGTTTCATGTTGTTGAAGAGCTTCCCGCGGCAGATGGGGCGCGTCACGCTGGTCCATGTGGCCCAGAAGTTCTGCATCCAGCGGAGGGTGCTGCTGTAGAGCAGGATCCGGGGCTGGGAGTGCTCTAAGAATATACCCGCTGTCAGCCAGCACTGCGGGGCAGGAACACGGCAGCACCCAACCCAGGACTGGTAAAGATTGCTAAAACCTGCTCTGGCCCCAAGGGATGCCTTGGGCACTGTCACCCACCTTCACTGGGACGTGTCAGGTCCATCCGGATGGAGAGGTTGATGTTCTCGGAGCGGAAGGCACGGTAGGAATCATACTGTTGCCCCACCGGCACCTCAGGCAGGAATTCAGGGGAGCGCAGCACCACACTGTGGTGGTCGTGGGGGTTCCCGTGGCACAGCCACTGCAGGTCCAGTGTCATGCACAGGTCAGGCAGGTGCAGGAAGCAGCAATCATCATACCTGCATGGGGAAAGAGACCCAAGTTACCCCCCCAGCACCAGTGTCAGCCCCCATTCTTCCAGGCCTACACTAACTTGGATGCTGTCCGGACGTTGATGTCCAGGTTGCCCTTGAAGACGAACTGCCCAGGCTTCCAGTGGAAGGAGAGGTGGCTCCACTCCCAGTGCATGTTCTCTGTGGTGTTGTAGGGGTCCTGTAAGGACAAGCGAAGAGAGAGGCAAGTGTGAGCCAGCCCCACACCACACTCTGCTCCCTACCTTGATGGCACCCACCTCGGTGGCCAGCTGGTGCAGGTTGGCCTGTTCAATGTCCATGTGCCAGTCCCCATGGAAGAGAAGGCGGCTCTTGTCCCACCAAGGCAATGGGGCACTGGGGTCCTCTGAGGGCTTGGTGAGGAGATCCACACACTGGCCGATGAGGGTCCAGGCTGGGTCCCAGCAGGGCCCCCACACGATGGTGTACTGGGAGATCTCAGCTGGGGACACAGAGGTTGGCTCAGCCCTTTGCGTGTCCCACACAGCCCCATCCCCACCCTGTCACAGAGTCACCCTGCCCCTCCAGCTCTTACAGTGGAAGTCGTGGTAGAACTTCAAGGGTGGCATGTTCCTCTCCACTGTCGCGTCCCCCCAGGGCAGCCCCAGCTTGAGGACCTGGCGTCGCCGGGAACAGGCCTGGCCGCACTGCTCAGCTCCGATCAGCCGGCCCGAGAGCTGCCAGTTCCGGATCTCAAAGAGGTAGCGAGGGTAGTCACGGATCCGCACTGTGGAGCAGAGGAAGGGCTGAGAGATGGGACAGCAAAGGGACACTGTGCCGCTCCCCCACTCCAGACCATGGCAGGAGACACCGTCCTGTCACATCTCTGCTCCCTTTCCACTCCCTTGAACCTCCAAACCCCATTTCCTCTGCTTGGTTACACATCTTGTGGTGCTAGCAGGTCCCTGTCCTGGGAACCCAGGCCACGCAGCCATGGCACTATCCTCCACAGGCACCCTCACATGAAGCAACTCACCAAAGAAGCTGCCAACTCTGCCCTTCATCATGCGGCACCATTGGGTGACCATCTCCAGACCCTCAGAGGGGAATGGGCTGACACTGTCCATGTCCCTCATCTGCTCCAACACACGCTCCGTGCCGTGGAAGGACTCATCGGCCATGGCCACCAGCTCCAAGTGGGCCAGGGTCCAGGTGAGGAGGGCCCTCCGCATTGGCGTGTTGGCATAGAGGCGCCGTGAGCGCTGGATGTAGATCTCAATGTTCTTCTTCTCCAGCGAGGCATAGAGCTCCTCAATCTTGCGGGCAGGCAGCAGCTCGCCGTGCTGCTTGCGCAGAGCAGCCACCTTGGCGTCCAGCAGCTGCAAACGCTTGGCGCTCTCCTTGCTCTCGTCCTTCATTAGCTCGTAGTTGTCTCGTAACTTGACCTCGAAGACATCATCCAAGAAGACCCAGGAGAAGTGTGTCACTTTGAGCAGGAGGTCTGGGGGCAGTGCCGTGCTGGCAGGGTGGCCACGCCGGTGGAGGCCTTTAAGCCACTTCTGCACACCCACGGCAGCATCCAGCGTGCGGGAGAAGTCATACTGGTAGGGGAACTCAATGGTCACGCTGGCAAAGGAGAAGGCCCAGCCACGGTTGCGGAGGGTACGGAGGGTGGGGAAGGCGCAGCGGTGCAAGATGACCTCTTCCAGCTCTGGCAGCAGCTTCACTTCCACCTCCTTGAAGCTGAAGATACTGTGTCCATCAAAGCCAGCGGCCAGCTCGGGGCAGTAGCCATGCAGGGCACCGCCGTGCCAGCTTACAGAGGTCCTTTCGGCAGCCAGGCTGATATAGTTGGCCTCAGAGACAAAGGCTGTGAGCTTGGCAGAGCTCAGCTCCAGTGACAGGGACAGGAGTCTTTTGGGAGGGGTCCCATCCGGTTGGGGTACCCCTGATGTTTCCGCAGGGGTGGCTGGGAGGGACATTGGGCTCTCTGGGGGCAGGGAGGGAGGTGTCCCGTGGCCAAGGGCACTCCGCAAGGCTTCATGGCACTGCAGGGTTGCCAAGGTGTGATGGTACAAGTGCATGTGGTCAGGTGGGCTCCACAGCACGGTGAGCCCCTCGCCACACTGCACCTACAATGGAGAGAGCAAACAGGCACCAAGTCACTGCCAGGTCCAGCAGAGCATGGCCCCATTCTCCTCCCCAACACCTCTTCAGTGCCAACCTGCCCCACCCACCCCAGTCCCACCAGTTCAGGATAAAGCAGAGACCTGAGAGCCACACCAACCTCCAGGGAGCGGATGCTGCTGCGGTAGGTGACAGAGAGCATGGAGAGGTTGGCCACTGGGTTGGGGATGGCAGGAGCTTTGCAGCACGGCTGCATCTTTTCTGTGATGCTCTTCACTAAGGCCAGCACCATGCCCTGGACACTGACTGTGCAGCTTTCAGCACTCCCCAAGATGGTCAGTGTGTCCAGCCGCAGCTCCAGGGCACCTAAAGAGATGGCATGTCAGTGCTGGAGGCACGGAGGAGGCACACCAGGACGTGCCAGGTTCCTCTGACCATGGGGACTCTTTCAGGACAGCCATCTGGGGATCAGCCTGGATGCTACTTACCCACCAGGGCTGAAAGGGTGAAAAGATTCACATCCTCCACCTTCAGATCCACCTTCCAGAGCAGCCCCCAGGGTTCGCCTGAGGAGGAAGGTGGCTGCTTGGCAAGCTCAGCTCCTCTGGGCCGTGGGCAGAACAGGGGCAGGACCCTGGCCAGGCACTCGGTGCAGGTGTCCGACGACTCCACTTGCAACCCTCGGATGGTGCAGTCCAGGAAGAGCGTGTCTGACTGGGCGCTGGACATGCCCAGGGGCTGGTTGTAGCTGCCCTGCAGGACAAACAGAACGATCACCCTCAGGCTACAGGATGTCCCCATGCCACTACACATCCATGGGCACATGGAGTCATGGACATGTAGCCAGCCCTCAGCCCCTCAGTTCACCCCTCACCTGCAGATTGAAGGAGTCGAGGATGAGGGCTTCTCCCCACACATGCATGTTGGGGGGATGTGGGGCACGCTGGATGTGCGAGTCATTGCCCACACGCCAGCAGAGGTGGTCCACGGCCAGGACCGCTCGCTGGTGCACACTCTGCGGCCGCAGGTGCTGGTAGTCTGTGCGCAGAGAGAAGGGGGTGAAGGCAGGCAGGGGTCACTGCTGCCTGCTCAGCTGCCCCCAAACGAGGAAACCCAGACACAACCAGGCAGGAGTCCACAGCTCCTGGACAAACACAGGCATGGAGAGGCCCAGAGGTGGCACAGACCTCCCCATTCCCATCCTGGCACCTCTCTGGCAGAGACCCCCAGGACCCCAGCAGCCACTCTGGTGCCAGCTGCCAGCCAGTACCTGCAGAGATGGAGTTGAAGCCTAAGGCGAAGGGTGGTGTGTCCCCCAGCTGCACTGACACATTGACGTTGGACAGCGAGGCACACAGGATGATGGGCGCTATGATCTGGGGGTAGCTCCTGCGTGGGACAAGGAGGGACAGGCTATTACTGGGGCACCGTGTTGACGGGGAACTGCCAGGGAGCAGGACCAGAGGGATGCCCTCTCTGCAGGGTGTCCCCCAAATGCTCACCACCCTCCGTATCAGCCTCCCCCATCCCCTGAGCTGTGCAGAGGGTAGAGAAGGTGCTGGGTGCTGAGGGCACCCTGCCAGAACATGGTAGGCAAGAGGAAACAAGCTGCGATAACAGCAGCTGAGCTGAGGCTGAGTTTACCTTCCCTTGTGCCCTTGGCTGGGGACAGGCACCACCTGGCACCTGTATTCCTGTGCCAACAGGCCCAGCCAGTGAGAAAACTCTTGGTGGCGGTAGTGGATGATGCAGGTATTGAGCAGCACAGCAGCTGAGAGGTCAATGGCTGTGACCTAGAGCAGGGGGAGAGCCAGGTGGCAAAAAGCTCATGCCAGGAGTCAAAACAGCCACCCCCAGGGGACAGGAGCATGCCCAGGGCTTGCTCACCTGCACGCTGGTCTTCAGGGAGTTGAGGCACACAATGCGCTGGCGGCTCTGGGACAGGAGAAGGCCATCTGGAGGAGAGAGAGGAGCAAAAGTGAGGGGTGGTGGAGGGCAGAGATGGCAGCCCTGTCCCACAGGTGCCTTCCTGGCTACTTGCCCTCCAGCTGGAGGTCTACACTCATTTGGTCCAGGTCTGAGGTGGGCGTGAAGTTGCGCAGCGGGATCTGCTCCTCTTCACGCTGATATAGAAACTGCAGCAGCTTCAGGCTCCAGGTGAGGTGCCTGTGAGAAGCAAGGAAGTCACTGCCAGAAAGGAACTGCACCGTCATGCCCTCCATCTCCCCATCTCTCATCTCCAGCTGACCAATACACTGGCACAAAGACACCAGCCAGTTCCCAGCTGCAGCCCAGTGCTCTCAGCAGAGGATCCCATCAGGCTGTCCTGCTGGAAAACCAGCTCACGTGCCTTCCTCCTTCCCCAGGAGCCTGGCCCCAGGACAAGCTCAGTCTTGGCAGAGCAGGGGGTGAGCAGGGAATGGCACAGCTGTCCCCAGGTCCCTGTCCCCAGCTCTGATCAGGGCTAAGACAGCCTCCTCCTCACCTCTTCTGGCTGTTCATAGACAACACTACACTGGTGTTCTCCAGCTTCACCTCCACCCTCCTGGGGATGAGCTGCAGCGTGTCCCTGCTCAGCAGAGACAGCGACTTCAGGGGCTCCCCTGATCCTGCAGAGGGACATTCAGAGTCACAGGAAGGATCTTGCCCAGACCCCCACACCCTGCAGTGGGCAGCAGTGCCAGCACAGACAAATCCCTCTGGCTCCAGAACTTGTCCCTGTCTCTGTTCCTCTAACCTGCACTGGGCTGTTCCCTGGCACTGCTGTACTGGGCCCCAGCAGTGACACGGTGCAGCAGTGGGCTGCAGAAGAGTCCTTCATGCAGCTCTGCCTGCAGGGTCCGGACACGCAGCCTGACGCCCACCAGCCGCCGCTTGCTGCTGATCTCCAGTGAGAGGGAGAGGGCCAGGGCCAACTCTGCCAGGCAGGTGTCATCCTGTATGGGGACACGGCCAAGGAGTGCATAGGGAGTCACCCAGCCCTCTGCAGGTGAAGCGCTGGGCACAGCACTGAGCCCAGAGCCTTGCAGCATCACACCCAGCCTTGGGGACATGCTGGAACAGCTCCTTGGGGTGTCCTAGTGCCCAGGTCCAAAGTGTTGAATTTCTCCCTTCCCCAGCACTCACCAGCTGGCTGCTCCGAAGCACTTTGCTGTTCACCTTTGTCAGGCTCACCTCACAGGTCAGGCTGGGGAGAGCAGAGAACAGATGGAGGCTGCAGGCCATGCTTTCTCCAAACCAAGCCCCTGCCCTCTCTTTTTCTGTGGGACACAGGGACCCCAAGCCCTCTCAAAAGCGGAGCACACCCTAACCTCACGTGCAGCACAGCAACCCATAATTTGGAGAACACACAGCTCAAGCTTCCCCTGAAGGGAAAATGGACCAGGCCAGCCTGGGAGGAGGTTAGTGTGTCACAACCACAGGTGACATGAAATGCTGGTGAGTGGGACAGAAAGAGGTGAGACACCAGGCTGGGGTTGGAGGAGCCTCCCTGCCCCCTGAGACCCGGGGCCAGGCTGTGGAAACAGAGTGGGGCACAAGCACAGCATTACCTCTTCCCATCACCATTCAGGAGAAGACGGGTCTTGCTGGCCTGGATGTGCCAGAGAGACTCTGAGGTGGCCACGTGCAGAACCATGATGTTGATGGAGTCCATGTGGATGGAAAAGAGCTGGGGAGAAGGTGCTACCATGAGGAATGTCCAACAGCTGCACAGCCCACAGCCTCTCACCAAGTCAGTGCCTCACCTGGCTAAGAAGCCTCAGCAGGGAGGGTTTAAGAGTCAGGTCTGCTCTGCTTTCCTTTCCATCAGCTTCTCTGGGAGCCTTCGGGACAGATGGCTGGAACCCAGGGCCCTTCTGGAGATCTGTGCGGATTCGCACCTCGCCAAAACATAGCTCAAAGTAGCGCCTGCAAAAGAACAGCACGGGCAATTCTTACAAGAGCTCACACATGGCACACCCATCACCAGGGATGCCACCCGCCTTGGGGACATGTAGGACCGGCACAAGGACATCCACAAGACACTACCACCTCAATAAAACAGTGACTCACTCCCACACAGAGCAGACCACGGGGAAATAGGGACTGCAAAAGGTGTAAAGGCAGCAGAACCACAGTCAGCGGGGCCAGGGATGAGCCAGAGCCCCCAAGAGAGCAGGGAGGAAGCTGGGGTGGGGGTACATACGGCAGCTCCCGGCTCAGTTTACTGGAGATCCAGACGTTGTCAATCTCCTGTAAGGACACACAGGTAGGTCAGACAAGAAACAACCTGTCTGCCTTGTGATGCGCATTTTGATGTTTCCACTCTACTCCAACACCTGGCATCATACAGGGAGCAGCCAAAACCCCCAAGTTTGGCCATAGGAGGAAGGACCTGGCACCAGCTATGGGGCTGCGTGACAGGAGCTTGGCTCCAGGGACTTGTTGGCATCCTGGAAGTGACCGCAGCCACCCCGTCTGCCAGTGACTGCCCCTCGCCCGGGTACCCACCACAGTCTGCTGCTCCTGCTGGAACTTGAGGCTGATATTCTGGGCCCAGAAGAAGCCGAAGGAGCCGATCTTCAGCTCCGCATGAAGCTTCTGCCGGCACCAGGTGACAGCCAAGCGACACACCAGCCACCTGCAGGGACAGGCAGAAGGCCAGGGTCAATCTCCCTGCTGGGGCTGGGGACCATCTTTGCCCTTTGAACACCAGCTCCAGCAGCCACAGCTGGATGGGAGCTCCCAGGGCCTGGCCCTGCCATCGGAGGTGCCCCAAGCTGAGGCAGACACCCTTGTAGGGTCACCTCCCCACAAACAGTGACACACACCACCCCCCAGCTCCGAGGGCTCACTTGGACCACCACACCCTGCCCAACACCCCATGCCCACCCCTGTGGGCTCCCCTGGACCCCTTGAAGCCCCCCAAGCTCCCACCACCCTCCCACCCAGCCTCTGAGCCCTCCCAGACCACCCCAACA
>VXBJ01006734.1:713859-753112 GCA_013400055.1 Nycticryphes semicollaris | reverse complement strand
CCCCCCCCCGCCAGTAGCTGTTCCCGTCATCCGCCGCCGACACCCCGGTCACTGACTGCTGCCCGCTGCCTGCCGAAGGGGAGAACCGCGCTCAGGCTCGATCCGGTACCGGGGAAGGAAGGCGGGAGGGAAGGAAAGGAAGATGTCCCATTACCGGAGCCGTAGCGCACGTCATGCGAGTGCAGGCGGACATTGTGCCGCACGTTGAGCAGCTTCACCACCGAACCGCAGGTGACGGGCCCGCGGCCGCCACGCACCGCCGCTCCCAGCGCCAGCACCAACACCGGCACCAGCACCGGCCGCCCCGCCACTACCAACCCCATCCCCATCCCCATCCCGCCGCCGCCGGAAGCGGAAGTGGCGCCGCTCCGCCCGCCCGGAGGTCGCCGCTCGTCTGCTCCGCCCCCCCTCGCTCGCCGCCGCCGCCGCGGAGGCCTCCATTTTCCCTCGGCGCCTCGGGTAAGGCCGCGACGGGCGGGACGGGGGTCGCGACGGGCCGGGAGGGGGGGGCGAGCGACGGCGGCATGGGCAGGGTAAGGTTCCGTGTCACCCCGGTAGGTGACGAGGGGGGGGTGTTGCTAGGGGAACCGCGGGCCGCGTAGCGCTTGGGGCGGCTCCGAGGCCTTCTGGGCTGGGCGGCTCCGGCAGGCCTGGGCCTCGGTAAGGGCGTCCCGG
This sequence comes from Nycticryphes semicollaris, assembly GCA_013400055.1. Lineage (NCBI taxonomy): Eukaryota > Metazoa > Chordata > Aves > Charadriiformes > Rostratulidae > Nycticryphes > Nycticryphes semicollaris. Next base: position 752,437 of record VXBJ01006734.1, on the reverse strand, counting down.
TACTTGGCATGGGGCTGGGCCGCGAACCATGGTACCGGCGACGGGGAGTGGTGGTGGTGGTGGTAGCTGGAGCATCCTGGGTCGAAGACCTTGGTGGGGGACCGTACCGGGCTGGGGCGGGGAGGTGGAGGCTCGGCCGTGGGCAGGGGCCTGCGACCGGGATGGGGTGTGCCCCCCTGGGGATGGGAGGGTACTGGAGCCTCCCCACCCGCCGGAGCGGCCCCAGGGACTGCGAAACATCACCGATATGGTAGGAAAGCTGTGATGGTGATGGACGTGGGGAGTATCACTTGCTTTTCTGAGGAGGGGGGAAAAGGGTCTGACCTTTGTTTCTCAGGTGACCCGGATCACCCCACTCCATAGATGTGATTGCCAGAGCACTGCCTTTGGTTTTGCAAACTTCTGACAAGGTCTTCCACAAAAAGCCAAAGGCCAGCAGCCTGGGAAGGCCCTTTTGGGGGTTAATCACTGCTTACAGGGTGGCAAGGAGAGGGTAAGGATGGATGGTTGGTGCTCCCAGCAGAGTGAGGTTATTGTGGAGCTTCACAGTCATTCTGCTGCCTTTTTTTGTTTGTTTGTTTGTTTTCCTGAATACGGTGATGTGGAGAAGGAAAACTTAATCCTAAATTATTTAGGATAGCTAAACCAGACTGTGGGAAGTTGCAGAGACCAGATAATACTGAATGGCTGAGAGCCAGTGTTGTAAATGAGATACAGCAGCAACGGGTGTAATGAAGGTAACAAACACCGCAGCGATTGACTCTGCATCAGCTTTTACTATTCAGGAAAGAGCTGTTGGTGTCTCAGCAATTGCTCTTTTACAACATTGCTTCAACACCCCGCCGTAGTTTAAAAAGGATATTTTGGAATTACTTTAAAGGAACAGAGAACAAAGCAGAAAACATCATTACTGCTGCATGAATTATTGGCAGTTTGTGCTTGGACAGTTGCTGGCAGTTCTGGTTAGCCCTCTGCAAAACAGGAGCAGTGGAAAAAGCAGGAGCAGTGCGGACAAGCAGGTTTCTGGGCAAGCAGAGCCTTTGTTTTTTCACCTTAGGGGAGAAGCTTGCTGACAGGAGATACAATGCAGGTGCGTGAAGTCATGGGCAGGTCAGAGAAAGCAGGGAGGGAACATCAGTTTTCTGTTTCTTACAGGAAATTATGATGCAGCAGGTCTAAAATAAACAGGCGGAAGTGCTTTTTCACACAACTCGCTATTAAACTGTGGCACTCTGCCACAGGATGTTGTGCCACCCAATAACATCAGGGGTGGTGGGACCGATGAGGAGCATGAAAACTCACGAAGCAGGTATGGGAAGTTCCTGAGCTGCAGTGCCTGGCTGCTCGGACTTTCCCCATTTGTCTCCAGTCATCAGTTTGCCCCTGTTCTCCCTCGCACACCTACCACCGAGGAGACTGGGAATGTCTGGTTTAGGTCCTGACTGCAGAATTTGGTAAACCAGCTATAAAAGTTAAATACAAAACTACACGTTGCTGATGCTATATCAGGGCTGGCAGGCCCCGGTGGAGGTTGGCCCTGCAGATGTCCCTGCCCATACCAAGGAGTGGCTTGGAGGATAAGCTCAGCACTTGATGAGGTGCCCATGAGGATAGTTTGTGGTGGTGGCATTTCACGGGGATGTTTTTCTTAGGCTCACATTAGAAGGCTTATTCTTAGGCTTCAAATTAGAAGGTGTCAATATGACCGTGTCTGAATTCTGCGGTGGGACTTAACCTGAAGATCATCCCTTTAGTGATTATGATCAGTGTTAAATCCACACATTCTGGCTCAACTGTAGCACTTTGTTTTTTTAAGAAAACTGAAATTGGTTTAATTTTGAGAGCTTCAGGGAGTGAAACGGTGGTGTTACCTTCTCAGTTCATTTGCATTTTTCCTAATGATCTGTTTATTGCCACAGTGTTTTACTCCTGTGGACCTACTCAGGCCATGCTAAAATTAATTTCATGAGCATTTCATAGACAAAATGAGTAGATTTGGCTTCCTTAGGCTGTGTATTTTAATTGTCTTCCCAGCCTTCTTATTCTTACAGAGCTTTCTGAATCCTCTCCAATTTAACTTTTCTCTTTGAAGTGTAGAGAGCTGAGCAAAACTGTTCAGTGGTGGCTTTGCTAATGTGGTTCCATGGACCTACGTTATTTTTAACTGGGCTGTGAGTTGAACCATGAAATGGCAGAGGCTAAAACGATTCCAGTCCAAACCTTTCCCCCACCTAAAAATCCACCCACCCACCCACCAAAAAAAACCAAAACCCAACAGTGGGTCAGGGCCTTGATGTAGTTTCTCCCATGAAAGATGGGGAGAAGAAGTTAGGACGTGGCTTCTCTTCAGCGCCAATGCTGTAGTAAAGCCTCGATTAGCCCTGGGTTTTGCTTTTTTTGTGTGTGTGTTGTCACTGATATCCTGGGTTTGATTGCTGAGTAATAAATGTACCTCACTGTGATGACACCCCTGAGTTGTTCTGGAGCACCGCTGAAGTCTCGTGCCTCAGTTGTCATCCCTGTGCCTGGACAGCATGAGATGCTTCTGGTTTCCCTCAGCATTTTCACCCCTTCACGTTCGCTCAGGCTCTGAAGCTCCTGTGGGGCACTATCATTCCCGATGCCATCCTGCACACCGTTGTGCCCCTGCTTTGCCAGGGACTGGCATCATAACTGGCAAAGTGCAGGACCTTTTCCTGTAACATATTCTGGTATTTTGCAGGTTCTGGCTGTGTATTTTCATTTCTAAACCTAACAAGTTAGATTTTTAGATGGTGTACGATGTGCAAAGCTGCGCCTGCCTCCAACGCTGCGATGTTTTGCAGTCCTGAGCAGCCAGCAGGTATCTGGGTGTGCTGCCAAGGCTTTACAGGTATTTTAATGTCTGTTTTACAGAATTCTTGGGTCTATTACGAAGCAGCACTTGTCCTAAAGGCGCTGCCTCTCCTGACCAGGGTTGCAGCCCACAGTGCCTGCAGCTGATGCCTGGCCTCAGTCCTGCTGACCTGATGAGAGATCTGCAGTCTCGGTATTGACAGGGAAGGGAGATAGCTGCTCAGGGTCATACCAGTTAAAAGGAGCTGTGGACTCTGGACAATTGCCATTGTGCCCTTGAGCTGAGCAAAGTGCGGATGTCCCTGGTCAGAAGCAGAGGTTGTATAAATTGCTCAGCCCTGAGCTGCTCCAGGGTTGCTGCCGAGCGGGAGAGGCCGTGCCCAAGGTGCCAAGGCTTGGCCGGGAGGCTGCTATGCTGCCTTTTTTTGCCATAGCAGTGCTGCTGGCTGCATTGCAGCTGGCTTTGGTCCATCCTGGTCAGTGTCTAGTAGCCACAGGGTATCTTTGGGGTAAAGCTGTTTATGTATCACCTATAGGAGCCTGTCTGCCTGTGTACAGGTAAGTACACAGGCACAGCCTCTCTGCCTTTTTGGTGCTCTAGTGCAATTTAGCACTTGCTCCCATGGTGCAGCAATCTCTGACCCTCTCCTGGGAGTGTTCCAGGAGCAAGGATGCTGCTGTGTTGCTCGAAGGAAGGGCCTGACTACAGCTGGGTTGTCCCAATGCTGCTCAGTCTGGAGACTCTTAAAACTCTCCCCAAGCCAGATAGGCAGGTGCTGGTGGAGTGGGGCTCCCCTCCATGGGACCCTCAGAGAGCTCCTGCCAGGCAGCAGTGCTGGGCTGAGCTCTGCCCATGGTCCCTGCCTGCCTCCCTCTCCTGTTTTATTTCAAATGAAGGCCTCTCTGGCGTGGAGGGTGGGAGAGGCACCTTTAATCCATATCTAATTCAACATCTCTTTGGTAATAGCTGCCCTTGCTTCTGTGTGCTGCAAAGTGACATCCCTGCTGTCCTGAGGTGGATTTCACTGGGGCTGAAAGCACCTGGTTTTGTGGGTGGATGGCTTTGTGCAGAACCTGCTGGGCTGGATCATTAAATGAGATGCGTTTCTTAAGTCATAGCTGTTCCCTGTGTCCAGACAAATTTGATTTGACATGAGTTGAAGTTGCCAGGAAATGATAGAACAAGCGACGAGGAACAAAGTTGGAATTGGGAGTGAAAGGCTTCACTGGCAGAGCATAGTAAAACTTCGTGTGGTGATGAGGGGCTTTTCTTTCTTGCTGGATATGTGTGTTGATCGTGGACAGGAAGGAGATGAGGTTATTAGACTTAGAAATGGCAGTGCTCTAGGAAAACCCATGTAGCCTCCAGCTTTATGTATATTAATACACCCTGATGGATGTGTGTAGAAGAAGAATTGGTGAAAAAGTGTGACATTGACCTAATGTTCATACACAACCTGGTGAACAAAACAATTCCTGTTCCTTTACTGTATGTAGTTACGCAATTTTTCAGTGGCATTTGCTTTGGGAACAAGTTTGTTTATTTCTGAGAGGGATGCTTAAATACATGTGTGTGACTTCTACAGTGTCCTCTTGAGGATGGGGATCACCCGCGCCCACACACCTCGCCAGGGCAGCAACGTCCTGCCTGGGTGCAGAGCAGTAGCTTTGACCTGCCATGATTTCTTCCTGTCCGGAGCATCATGGAGAGATGTTGGTCACAGCCATGTCATCAGCAGCCAAAGAGTGTGAGCTGCTGTCTGCTTGTGTCTGAAATCTGGTAGAGGTTGTCTTTGTTGTGGGTTTTCTTTAATGAGATAGGGCCGACACATTCCTTTGGAGCTATGAGTGCTTTAAGACTGAGATTATCCAAGATTGGCCCTGCCCTTTTTTTTTTCCCTCTTTTTCTTTTATTCTTTAACTGACAAGTCAGTCACTGGTTTTCTCTTAAGTTACTGTGTTTATGTACCAGATGTGTGGATCTCAGGGCAGAACAAGAAGTCTCACTCATGAGAAGTGTCGTGGCGAAGCCTTGATCAGGTTGTCCCATGTGGGACTAATTTCCTTCAGCTGTTTGTTTGCAGTGGGGAAATGATTATGGGAACATTCTGAAGGATGTTAGTTTAGAGATTGCTCCCTGGCGTATGGAATTCTTTTCTTCTCTTTTTCTCTCTTTTGTGTGCGCGTATATTAAATTACATCAGATGTAATTTAACGTGGAGGTTCTGGCTTTAGATCTGACACCTCCTCTGAAGCTTCTTTGTGTACCTTTCCAAAGGCTGGTTCTTCTTTCCTGGGCTGGTTGTTTTCATCTTCACGGCCATTTGAGGAATTGATTTGTTGTTTTTTTTTTTTTTCTCTTGTAACTGACTTTTTAAAGCTTCTGTTGTTCTGATTTATGCAAAAAGGAACTAAAAAAAAAAATCCTTTGAAAATTTTAAAAATGACAGCAAGTTTTGTAACCACAAGAAGTGAAACGCTCGGAAAGACAGAACTTGAGCCACGTCTTTATGGACACACATGTTCCGTTGCGCCAAGCTTGATTTATGCTGCTTCCAGAAACCCTAGTTGGGGAAAAACATCAAAGAAATGGTTCTGGATATAGAAAACATCCCGTTTCTGTAGTGTCTTGTTACTTCCTAATCTCTGGACAGAGGCCCGTGGCCTGGAACATCCCAGCCCCCCAGGCCTCTCTCCTGGTTGCTCCCTGGGGCTCTGCAGAGCCTTGCTAACACCCTGCAATCGCAACCTTGTCAGGGTTGCCCTGGCTTCATTAATGGAGTGAGGATTAATCATATTAAGATCCTAATTGGCTGGAGCGTGTGCCTAACGCCGTGCAGCGTCAGTGGCAGCACGGAGTTCCTTTTCTGTCCGCGTGGGAGGGTATGGATGGGATGAAGGGCTTGGCCTGCGTGCACCGTTACAGCCTCAGCTGGGAGCTCATCTGTGTAACAAATGCTGCTGTGACAGGTCCTGTCCTGCTCTCTGAGATGTGGGTTGACAGGAGCTAGCAGCTCCTGGCTACTGGCTCCACTTGCCTAATCTCTGTTGACAGGGATGTCCAGGCAAGGTGGATGCTGGGTAATTCCGGATCTTGATAGATAATTTTAAACCCTCTTGCCTTAACTGTCTTCTCTCCAAAACCCAGCAGGGGGAAGTGCTTGTGATTTGCTTGCTTAGCTGATGCGATGGATGTCTCTTCTCTCTCCAGTTCCCGTGGAGCCGTGCGTGAGACGCTGCAGTCATGTCTGACTTTGTAGAAAGCGAAGCGGAGGAGTCGGAGGAGGAGTACAACCAAGATGGGGAGGTTGTGCCTAGAGTAACGAAGAAGTTTGTAGAGGAGGATGAGGATGGTGAGTCTGCCTGTCTGTTCTGAGTTTGCTGAATTGTCTGTGTGCTTCCCTGCTCTATTTTATATCCTGTGACTCTGCAGATGGAGCAATAACTACAGATGGCCATGCTATGATAGCTATAATAGCATGGCCATCTGTAGTCAATAATCTTAGCTGTTTAAGTGCTGCTTCTCTTCCTCAAAGTGCTTAAGTGGTTTTTATATTTGGCAATAGAAAATACATTGCCTCATCCCTGTGGGACTTACAGTCTCACAATTTGATAGAAAACAGTAAAAGCAGGGGAACTTTCCCAGTGTGGCCACTCCACCTGTTCCTCCCACAGAGCGAGCATGAGGCCATGAGACAAGAAGTGGGGTTCTGGCATGAGCAGCTGGCTGGGTTTGGTGTCAGTAGAAGCGTTCAATTCAAACTCTGTGCATAGCTAGTGTGAAAGAAGATGGCATTTGCATAGAGCTGAGAAAGAGTTTCAGCAGATAACCAGTGAGTATATCTCTAACATTTGCTGCTCTCCACCAGATGAGGAAGAGGAGGAGGAGAATCTTGATGATCAAGATGAGCAGGGAAACCTGAAAGGATTCATTAATGATGACGATGATGAGGAAGAGGAAGAGGAGGAAGAAGCCAGTGACTCTGGAGACTCTGAGGATGATGTTGGCCACAAAAAGAGAAAACGCAGTAAGTTTTACGATGATTGTTCATAGGAGGCCACAGTGCAATGCTCTCAGCGCCCTGCAGAGAGCAGACCTCTCCCTCTGCCCTGGGTGCCTGCGTGTGCTGGATAAGCTCTGGATCCTTCTCACTGGTTGGTCCATTCCCAGATTCTGAAAGGAAGAGCGTAACTCATCTCTGCTTTCTTCTTTTAGCTTTTGATGACCGCCTGGAGGATGATGATTTTGACCTCATTGAAGAGAACTTGGGTGTTAAAGTCAAAAGAGTGAGTTGTGTTCCCATTCTGCTGTTGACAGCATGGTATGTTTTAACACAAAGGAGGGTGGGCTTCTGCCTGGAGTGAATGAGTGGTGCCTCCTGTCTGCTCCTGCCCCCTTGCAAAGAGGAGAGCTGAGTGCTTGAAGCAGGATCTCTTCCCTAACCAGGCAACTGGGAACTGGCTTCTTAGAGTTTGCAAAACATTTTCTTCTGGTTCCTTAGGTCTGTTGTACTCTTCCCACCTCTGTGAGACAGTCTCAGTGGAGTCCATCTTCCAAAACCTTTCTCCTGCATGGTGCTAACCTCAAAGTTAGCACAGGCTATTGGGGGCTTCAAAGCTCCTCCCATCACACACACATGCACACATCAAGCCAGGCTGACACTGGTGGTGACAGCATGCAGGTGACACAGGCCTGGATGTGGCACAGTCCTCAGCAGGCTCAGTTTTATTGTGTACATGTTGTGCCCAATGAGCAGCTGCAGCTCAGCTCTGTGGGGGTGGCTTTTCTCCCCTCTGTGCTTGTGCTGGGCTCCATCCTACACCCTGTCAGGTGCCACGCAGAGAGCAGAGGCACAGTTTTGGCCTGGCAGAGACCACACTGAGCTTGAGTGTCTGCTGGGATTTACTAACAAACCTTTTTGCTTGCAGCAAAAATTCAGGCGTGTGCGAAAAATGTCCGATGATGAGGATGATGAAGAGGAAGACTATGGCAAAGAAGAACATGAGAAGGAAGCCATCGCTGAAGAAATCTTTCAGGATGGTGAAGGCGAGGAGGGAGGGGAAGCTGTTGAAGCTCCTGTTGCTCCACCAGAAGAGGAAGAGGAGGAAGAGGAAGATGAATCTGGTGAGTACGGATGGTCAATTACATCCAAAGTTTGTCCTAGGATTATAGCACAGGAACCAAGTTAAGACTTTCTGAGCTCTAAGTAACCAAACCTTGTTGTGGTCAAGCTCTTGCTGGTGTGATTAGTACAATCTTTAGAATTAAATGTTTCTGGGTGGCAGGTTTAGTTTGTCTGTCTAAACCACTTTGTCCAGAAGCTGAGGTGTGGAACAGCTCCTCTGAGCCGCCTCCAAAATGGAAATTCTTCAAAAAAAGAAAATCAAAGCACTGTTTAGTGCCTGTAGCACAGCACACGCCTGCCATGCTTCCCTTCAGCACCAGCCCCTCACCACTACTAGTATCATACTGAAAGAGTTTCAGGAATTCTTTCTGTTTACTGCCCAAAGCAGCAAGGCCTTTTCTGACTGCATTTTTCAGTGCCCTGAGCTGCAGAGAGTTACCAGATGGCTTTGCCTGTGTTTGGAAGTTTGTTCTAGCTCGTTATTGTAGTTCAGGCTCCTGGAATGTCTGAGGTTGGTGTAGGAGAAGCTGTGTGGGTAACTGGGCAGACTGACAGCCAGTGGCAGCCAAAGTCTGTGGTGGAGGCTCATAGTTACACCGTCCAGGCTGAGCTTTGTGAGAGGTACCAGTTGAATATGTGAGTATCCTGACCACTGAATTGCTTCTCAATGTCCAGACATCGATGACTTCATTGTGGATGACGATGGACAACCTTTGAAGAAGCCAAAATGGCGAAAGAAGCTCCCTGGGTACACAGATGCGTAAGTATTGATTTGATCTGGCCTGGAGCCTCGAAGAGAGTGCTCAGCTTACCCGAGTCTTGGAGCTGCAGAGTCATTCCGCTTGTGGTTGGATACTGCTGGTCTCTTTCCCCAAAGGAACCTGGTAAATTTAAACACGGGGGTTTTAGCCTGTGATTTGTTAAATGTCTGATTCCTTCCTTTCTACCCTGGATTTTTTTTTACAGGGATACTGAAATCAGTCTCTTAAGAGAACTGTATGCATGTAAAGCTCAAAGCTCCCTGAGTTTTTAGCCTAGGTGCAAAACTAAAGCTTAGACTTAGGTGCTCCAGCCACTTCTATGTGACTCAGAGATGTTCTGTGAACTGCACCATGTGGCTGAATGGTAGTTTTTGCCTTTCCAGTGCTTTGCAGGAAGCTCAGGAAATCTTTGGTGTGGACTTCGACTATGATGAGTTTGAGAAGTACAATGAGTACGATGAGGAAATGGAGGAGGAATATGAGTATGAGGATGACGAAGCCGAAGGAGAAACCCGCGTACGACCCAAAAAGACTGCCAAGAAGCGCGTCAGTCGGCGTAGCATCTTTGAGATGTATGAGCCCAGTGAGCTGGAGAGCAGTCACCTAACGGACCAGGACAACGAGATCCGCATGACAGACATGCCTGAGAGGTTCCAGGTAAGGGAACCAGCAGAAGTAGGGAGGTGATAGTCCCCCAGTACTCAGCACTGGTGAAGCCACACCTTGAGTCTTGTGTCCAGTTCTGGTTACCTTAACACAAGAGATCTGGAGGTGCTGGAGCAAGTGCAGAGGAGGGCAACGAAGCTGGTGAAGGGCCTGGAGAACAAATCTTATGAAGAGTGATTGAAGGAGCTGGGACTGTTTAGTTTGAGGAAGAGGAGGCTGAGGGGAGACCTCATCGCTCTCTACAACTACTTGAAAGGACATTGTAGAGAGGTTGGTGCTGGTCCCTTCTCACAGGTAATTAGCAATAGAACAAGAGGGAATGGCTTCAAGCTGCAACAGGATAAGTTTAGGTTGAACATTAGGAAAGAATTTTTCCCAGAAAGAGTGGTCAGACCCTGGAATAGGCTGCCCAGGGAGGGGGTTGAGTCCCTGAATGTGTTTAGGAGTCGTTGAGATGTGGTGTTGGGGGATATGGTGTAGGGGAAGACTTTGTAGAGTAGGGCAGATGGTTTGACTTGATGATCCCAAGGGTCTTTTCCAACCTGAATGATTCTATGATTCTATGAATAGGGTGTCAGTGAGCCATCAGAAAGCACTTCTGCTCCTGGTGAGTACAGCAGGCCTGGGACCTGCAGGCTGGCTTTCTCACCTGGCTCCTGGCTGGATTTTGGCATCTTCTTTTCCCATTTTGAGATCCCACTTGTCAAAGGTATAGGCTAAAAGTCTGCATTCAGAGATCTCAGTGACATTGTGACCTGTTGAAGTTGTGCAAGCCCAGTTTTAACACTGGCCATAATTCCTCTTTGGCCACTGGGTGCCAGTGTTGTCCTCCTGGGAGCAGCGCAGGGCTTACGCTCTGCTGAGATGTCCTTGATGCTGGATGCTGTTAGTAATCCCATGAGTTCTATCTCTGGATAGCAAGAGTGAAGCTGCAGTGCCAGAAAAGGTTTGCTGGGGCTTTTCTGGCCTACTCCTGTGTCAGCCAGCACGTAACTGTTCCGTACAGGGTGTTTCTGTACTGCACTTTAATCCAAGCTATTGAGACTTTTTGCTGCTCTCGATGTGGAGTCCTGTTTGTGCTGCTAGGAATTGTTCTGGTGCCTCCTATTTTTGTCTTAATTTTACTCTGCAATCAATTTTTCCCTGAGCATTCCACGTTCTTCAATCTCCCTTCGGTGTATGTTAATGTAATTCTACGCAGAGGCTCGTTACCCTGTTTTGTAAAATGAGATGGCTGAAGCTGCCAGCTTTTCAGAAGGACCTCTTTTTTCCCCATGCCAGTGTGCACAGCACTAGGGAACGCTGCGCCCAGTGTCTTCTGGCCATATGTGGCCTGTTCAGACACTTTGTCATCTTCACGGATGTCGGTGGTGATTAGAGCAGGCCTTCTGAAAGAGAATTGGCCTAAACGCCCAGAGAAGGTCTGGAGCTGCTTTATGTTCTGTTTTTCTATGGCTGCAGCAAGAAAAGCGATACCAAGGCTAGAAACAGAGGATGCATCTGCAGAGGCTTTGGGAGTCTTTAGGTAGGAAGCTGAGGTACCCTGATCTGATCATCACAGAAGATTTTACACCATTGCAGGCCTTTCCACAAGCCTTTGGTAGAATTGTTTCTGCCTTTACCTAGAGTAAAGTTGATGTGGGATTCTCGTGCGCTCAGAATATAATAATTTCCAGAAAATGATAAATTCCAGGCTTCTTGAAGGCAGGGTGGCACAAGGCCTGCTGTTGCACGTTCCTCTGCTCATGCTGTTGTCTTTTCACAGTTGCGATCCATCCCAGTGAAGAGTGCTGAAGATGATGAGCTGGAGGAAGAAGCTGACTGGATTTACAGGAACGCATTTGCGACGCCCACCATCTCTTTACAGGTAAAGGACAATGTTTGGGACCTCTGTCCTAAAAGGACTGGAAAGTGCTGCAGATTTCCAGCCTGGAGACATTGTTCCAGGAGGAACATGGTACCCAGTATACCTACCTGTCTGGTTTTGAGTGGGTCATTTGACATGCACATAGCTTCACTTTTGCATCCGTAAAACAGAACAAAAAGGAACATGGAGAAGTTGCAAGACTAATTGTCAAGAATGACTAAAAGATCTCTGAGCCACTGTGCTCTTGGGGCTACACTAGTATTAGCCACGATCGGCTTTTAGCCATCGGTTACCTTGGCCGGATGCAGCTTCTCTGTTCTCCTTAAGCTGGTCAGGGCTAGGATGGATGCATTTCTGTGGTCTAAAATCAGAGTCTGTACTTCAGCCTGCATTCCCAGCTAATAAAAGGACCACCGTTTTCCAGCCTTAGCCTGGGCTGCTCAGGAATATGATCCACACGATGTGTTTCTCCTTTTAGGAAAGTTCTGACTACCTTGACCGTGGACAAACCAGCAGCAGCTTCAGCCGCAAGGGGCCCAGCACCATCCAGAAGATTAAAGAAGCCCTGAATTTCATGAGAAATCAACATTTTGAGGTAATTCACAACTTGACTTCCTTGCCAAGATAAAGTCTGAGTTCCTGTCTCCTTATCCCAATTAGGGGATCCTTATCCAGGATTAGGGAAGGGGCCGCTGGAAGTAATTAGGGTAGCAAACCAGAAAGGGCTGAGATACCACACCTGGTTGCCTCTCCTGTGACAAAGTGGTGTTTCATCTTACCTGAGCTGTGGCAACGTGGGTTTTTAAGACCTGTTTGATGGGCCTGCTATCATCATATCATCCCTGATCCTGGACAAACTGATGCTAAACGAGGTGGAGGAATTTCAGAGTATCCTGAGCCTTGCTTGGTCCATCCAAACTATTCTCTGAGGTGTGGCTGGTATTGTGGCAGCCTTTTGGTATACGTGGTGTGTTCTTTGGTGGAATGGTCTCAAGAGGTGGGATGTGGCTTGGTGCATCTCCCATGCTGCTGCCCCATTAGACATGGAACAGAAGCTCTCCCTGGACTCCTGGCTGCCATAAACAGCCCCATCTCCTGCATGGTGCTGATGAGTCTCATTTCTGACCCAGGTCCCATTCATCGCCTTCTATAGAAAGGAGTATGTGGAGCCAGAGCTGCACATCAATGACCTGTGGAGGGTCTGGCAGTGGGATGAGAAGGTAAGGAGTGTTTTCACTGTCCTCAACAAACCTTGAATGTTTAGCACTCTGATGGTTTTAGTTGTTGCTGTCAACACTATTTCCCATCCCAGATCCAAACCATAGCACTACGCCAGCTGCTAGCAGAAAATGCTAACTCCATCCCAGCTGAAACTGTGACACATGTGCCCACCTAGTGTGACAGAGCAGATTTTGTTTTGGCTGTGGAGACCTTGTGTGTTTTGTTTTTTGTTTCTTTTTGCATATTTGCTGTTGTGTGATGGTAAAGGGTTATCTGGCAAAAAGAGGGTTCGAAACAGTCCTTTCGCATCACCAAGTTCCTTTTGTGTAGTGACCTTTGCTGTAAGGAATGCAGGTTCCTTCTCTCTACTATCAGGTAGATCCAAACCTTGATTTTTTGGGGTTGTTTTTTTTTTTTTTTGTTAAAATAATTCATCTCTGAGATGAGACCTGCCATGCATGGGGGTGTCACACCTGGGCTTGGCTGTGGATGAACATTTTGATGATTATTTTTATATGACAAATATCCCCAAGTTTCTGGGGAGCCCCTGTTTGGGAAGGGAGGAGTCAGATGTGCCATGCAGCTACGGTGCATTTCACTGGAAATCTTTGTTCTCGTGTTAGTGGACCCAGCTGAAGATCCGCAAGCAGAACCTGACGCGTCTGTTTGAGAAGATGCAGGCCTATCAGTATGAGCAAATCTCTGCTGACCCAGACAAGCCCTTGGCAGATGGAATAAGGGCCCTAGATACTACTGACATGGAGAGGTATGGTCCATGATTTTCTTATATTCCATCCAAAACTATTTTTAAAAGTCTGTTAACTTGCCCAAAGAGCACAGGGTCTCGGGCTGCTTCAGTGCATTGATTTTAGCCTCCCTGCAAAGCCAGTAATGAGAAATACTTAAAACTCTTTCAGAAGATGAGCCCAAGCAGCTCACTCTGCCTGACCTGCACCAGAACAGCTTCCTCGAGCGCTCTGGCTGCGGCTCAGCTGCAGGCAGAGTGTAATGTGCTGCCTTTGCCTGCCATAGGCTGAAGGACGTGCAGTCCATGGACGAGCTGAAGGACGTGTATAATCACTTCCTGCTGTACTATGGGCGAGACATCCCCAAGATGCAGAATGCTGCCAAGGCTGCTCGAAAGAAGCAAAAGCGTATCCGAGAGGATGGTGAAGAGGAGGAAGGTTTGTCCCCAAACTTGATAGTCTCCTCATTGTGGGCTGTTTGAAAATCCTGGTTTAAAAGAGCGGTGAGAAATTTTGTTGAAAAGCCCAATTGTTTGTGCAGACCATCTCTGCTGTTTGCTTCCATCACCAGTTAGTCCCAGGTCTTCAAGATCTCTCTGAAAATGCTTAAAATTTGCTGCACGAGGTGCTCCTTTTCCAGTGGTCACAAAACCACCCTTCACAGCAGGGACCAAAGCAAGGATCGACCACCTTGATGTGTGTTTTAATATGCAGCTCGGAGATACTGCTGTTAAAACTGCAAAAGAGTGTTAAGAGATAATATTTTCATGGTGTTTTTCTAACTGAATAATTTTAAGGCTCCTGTGACCTTTGAGATATGTTTGTGGAATTTAGGGACCCTGTTGTATAACTTAGGTTGTGTTTGGTCCCTTCCCTGTGCTTCTGACACACTGCAACTGTTTGAATGCCTTTGTAAAGAGGTCTTGCTGAAGATGCCCTTTCCATAGGTGATGGGGAAGATGCAGAAGATGATGAGCAGAAAGGACCTGAGCTGAAGCAGGCTTCCCGTCGGGATATGTACACCATCTGTCAAACAGCTGGGCTGGGTAAGAGCTGTGTTCTCTCCTGCTGAGCTTACAGTGGCCTACTCCACGTGCTCTTCTGAGTGTTGTGGCCAACCTGTAGAAGGAGGACTGGAAGTTTTGTCCAGTATACCCATGTCCTCATCATTTTTGTGGGTTTTTTTTCCCCCAAGATGGCCTTGCTAAGAAATTTGGTCTGACACCTGAGCAGTTTGGAGAGAATCTCCGAGACAGTTACCAGCGTCATGAGACAGAGCAGTTCCCTGCAGAGCCCCTGGAGCTGGCCAAGGATTATGTTTGTAGGTCAGTGCAGGGAGAACTTTGTGGAGGTCCTGTGGATGCGACACAGGGGAGGGGATCCAGGAGCATTCTCAAGTCCTAAATCTTCATGTTGCCTTTTTGCTTTTAGTCAGTTCCCAAGCCCTGAAGCTGTCCTGGAAGGAGCCCGGTACATGGTGGCTTTGCAGATAGCCAGGGAGCCTTTGGTCAGGCAGGTCCTGAGACAGACTTTCCAAGAAAGAGCTAAAATCAACATTTCACCAACCAAAAAGGGGAAGAAGGTAAGGAAGGGAGCTCTGACTCTGTGGGTCAATTCAGGGAAGGATATAAATAACATACAAATGCTCATTTTTGCATCTGAAAACTTCTCCCATGTCAGTGGCAACTCTGAATAAATCTTAGAGCAGTCTGTGAGCTGGGCTGTGGCAGAGACCAGCTCAGCAGCACGCTGCATTTTTAGTCTCAGCATTTCATCAGACCCGATTCTTGCTGTTGAGATGTTGCCTTCAGTTACTGGAACAGTGTATTTCTCTGGGACTGGGAACGAATTCCACTGTGTCCTGCTGGGGAAGGAAATGCAGACTGGCAGGCATAGGGGTGAGGGGGGGTATTGAATAAAAACCATTGTCTGCTGTGTTATACAGAAGGGTCTTTCTTCATGAATGCACTGCATGCAGGCTGACTGTCTCCCCTCTCTCCCAGGATATTGATGAAGCCCACTATGCCTATTCCTTTAAATACTTGAAGAATAAGCCTGTGAAGGAGCTGCGAGATGACCAGTTCCTGAAAATGAGCCTGGCAGAGGAGGAGGCGCTGCTTACTATAGATATCAGCATTGACATGAAAGGAGTGGAGGGGTGAGTCTTTGCTGGCTGTGGCACCCGTGCCTTGGCAGAGCTCATTCATCCAGTGCTGCTGTGCCATCAGAGCCCCTCTGTAACCCAAACTGCTCCTGGAAATCCTGGCCTGGTGGTTTGCTGCACCTTAAAACTAAGCAGCCTCTCAAGGTCTTGCTTTTTTCTTTATTTTAGTGAAAACTTCAGAAGACAGTTGGATTATTAATTTGAAGGCAAAGTCAGAAGCCTTTAGGACTTTTGTGAAGGATGATGCTTTTTTCCAACCACTCTCACTGTGTGGCTCTTTGATTCCTTCCCTGCACATCTAAGTAGCCACAGTGTGTGATATGGGTGTCCTGGAGTGGCTGTGGGCTGCCCCATGTGTGGGGCCTGTGTGTGCTGCCAGCATGGTGTTTAGCTGTGATGTGTCTAGGAGCAGAGCTTTTGCAGCTAAAGGAGTGTTTAACTTGGAGGATTGGCTCTTCTCTAAGTTTTCCAGGCAGCTCCCTGAACCCAAGGTGGAGGAATCTGCCAGTGGTGGTGTCAATGCAGGTGTTTGGAACCCTTCTGTACCTCCTCCTCTCATTTCTTGCAGCTATGGTAGCGACCAGACATACTTTGAGGAAATCAAGCAGTTCTATTATCGGGATGAGTTCAGCCACCAGGTGCAGGAGTGGAATCGACAGCGCACGATGGCCATTGAGCGGTCTCTCAACCAGTTCCTCTACGTGCAGATGGCTAAAGAGCTGAAGAACAAGCTGTTGGTGGAGGCCAAGGAGTATGTCCTCAAGGTGAGATGCTGACATCTTGCAGCGTGTTGGGAGGAGCTGCTGACAGGCCATACATAGGCATTTGGGAAGGAGGAGGAGGCAGGCAGGGGTCCTAGTCTGGTTCTTTCCCAAGGATGAAGAGAAGAGCAGGTACCTCATTGGCAGGGAAGATGGGCTCCATGGTTCTGTAGACCTGGTCCCAGCCCTGGCAGAATATTCTGACTCGCTGTCTCGAGCAGTACATGACCTTCCCCCTGGAGAAGGGCTGTGCCAAAGCACCTGCAGTTCATTTTCTCACTCCTCTCTCCCTGTCTCTGTTCTGCCAGGCTTGCAGCCGGAAGCTCTACAACTGGCTAAAAGTAGCTTCGTACCGTCCTGATCAGCAAGTGGAAGAAGATGATGATTTCATGGATGAAAACCAAGGGAAGGGGATCCGAGTGTTAGGCATTGCATTTTCCTCAGCCAGGTAGGAGAGGAATTGCCTTTGAATCTACCTTCAGCTTTAGCAGTCCTCCGTGTCTGAGTGATCTGTGTTTCACAGGGACCACCCCGTGTTTTGCGCCCTTGTTAACGGAGAGGGTGAGGTTACAGACTTCCTCCGATTGCCACATTTCACAAAGAGAAGGAACGCCTGGCGTGAGGAGGAGAGGGAAAAGAAGGTGAGTCTTGGTGCAGCTGTTGTCAAGACAAATGTCTGCACGTTGCTTTCGGTGCTGTACGACACTGTGGGCTGGAGAGGAGTAGTCAGTCCGAAGACAGCTCAGGCCTTGTCGCTCTTGCGTGTGAGAATACTGCCTTTTTCTCACCCTGTGATTATTCTGGCAGAACAATTGCTTCCAGTTAGATTCCAATTCATCTCTTCTGCTCCTGTTGGGGAGGGTGGCAGCGCCTTGCCATTCCTCAGTTATGTTGCTTTGGGGCTTTGTGAGCTTCTGTGGTCCCAGTTATGGAACCTTTCTCCCCTTTCTCTGATGACATTGTAATAGCAAGAGGCTGTGGGGACCTCCTGGAGCTTGGGACAGGCTTTTGACTTCCATTCCCTACCTGCACTGATTTCCTTTAATGCCAAACCACAAGGCCATCAGTCTTTCCTCCGCAGATCCTTCATGTTTGTCCTTAGTCAGGAGCTGCAAGGCTGTGGAGGAGGCACTTAGCCATGCCCATGTCATAGTGGCAGATCAGGGTGGCAGTGGATGAGCATTTACCCTATGAAATAGGAACCCAGGACTGATAGCTCTAGCTCAGTACAAAAACCCTCTGGCATTTCTGCTCTGACACTTTCATTCCCAGGCCCAGGATATTGAAACCTTGAAAAAATTCCTCCTGAACAAGAAGCCTCACGTGGTGACAATTGCAGGGGAGAACAGGTTAGTCTTTGTGTTCCTTCCACTTCCCAGTCTCTTTGCAGTCTTCTCTGAGTGATTCCAGGACCCACCTTTGCACTCTCCCCTCACTCTCCTTGGTTGTCTCTCCCTAGGGATGCTCAGATGCTGATGGAGGATGTAAAGAGAATTGTTCACGAGCTGGATCAAGGGCAGCAACTGTCCTCTATTGGAGTGGAGCTGGTGGACAATGAACTGGCCATCCTCTACATGAACAGCAAGAAGTCTGAGGTGAACCTTCTTTTATTCCAGCTATCCTTTAGTCTGTCCCTCGTTTGTGCTGTCTCATCCTCCATTTGTTGTGCTGGCCCTGCCTTCTGTCATCTGCTGCCTCATGTAATCCATCTGGTCAGTGATGTACTGATCTTTGGGCTTTAGGCTTCCCTGAAAAGAGCAGCACCAGCAGATGTACAAAGCAAATATTGATATAGTCTGAAGTGAATCTTGCTCAGCTGAGTGGATGGGGTTGTTTCATTCCTAATTGCAGCAAAATTCCTGTGAGCCTTTCACCTCAACTCTCTTTGCCCTGAGCACCAAATACTCCTTGTTCCAGTCCCTGCCTGATGAGTCTTTGCTACTTGTGCTACAAAGTGTGAAAACGTCATCAGGGTCCCCTCTGATTCTCTGGCCTCTTGCAGAATGAATTCCGGGATTACCCACCTCTCCTGCGTCAAGCCGTCTCCCTTGCTCGACGCATTCAGGACCCCCTCATAGAGTTTGCCCAGGTCTGCAGCTCCGATGAGGATATTCTCTGCCTAAAACTCCACCCTCTGCAGGTAACTTTGCATTTTGGGATCCTTCTCTGCAAGAGAAAGTGGCCTGGGAAGCCTGGGGCAGTTTGCTGTCAAAGAAAAGCACCCTGAGTTGAACCGGTGCGAGTTCTGCCTGTTCTGTGGTGTATTCAGTCTACAAAGGGCTTTCATTTTTTGCCATATTTAGTTCATCTGCCTCCTGCCTTTAGTCTGTTCTCAGGGGTACCTCTGAGGTGCAGCACAGCCCCCGAGAGTCGGTCTGTTGTGTTTGGCTCAGCTTCCTTATGGCAAAGCGTTGCACGCATCTCCTTGCGGGGCTAACACCTCTCTGCTTTCCGTCAGGAGCACGTGGTGAAGGAGGAACTGCTGAATGCCCTCTACTGCGAATTCATAAACCGTGTGAACGAGGTGGGAGTGGATGTCAATCGGGCGATCGCTCACCCTCACAGCCAGGCTTTGCTGCAGTACGTGTGTGGCCTGGGACCACGCAAAGGCACCCATCTGCTAAAGGTAAGGGGATTTCTGTCCCTTTTTTAAAAAAAAAAAAAAAAAAAAACCAAAAAACTATGTGGCCAAAAACGTGTGAGCTGGGCTGGTGGCAGTGCTGTTTCGAGTCGAGTAAGGGTCCCCTGTGCCAGATGCAGCTGACAGCTCCCTTGATGTGTGTTTTAGTACGTGTTATCTCACTCTGCCTAACCCTGAAGCTGTGCCTGGACTTTAACGTCCTTGATAAACCCAAACAACTCAGCAGATCTGTCAATCCCAACGAGCTCCTGAACCCACGGGAACGATGCAGTGTGACGGTATCAAGACGCCTCTGTACTGTAGAAAACACAAGGCAAAAAGCCAACACTTTTCCTGAGGGTTGGAGCTGTTCCATGCGGAGTCACCTCCTTTCATGCAACATTGAGACACGGGCAGGAGGGGAACAGTTCATGAGTTGTGATGGGTTTGATTAAGTCAGATGCTTTGAAAGCTGCAGTGTCCGGCGTGAGTCCTCTGTTTTTCCTGGAGAACCCTTGTGTTTGAATAGCAGAGTTTATACTGTTACCTCTTTTCTCCAGATCTTAAAACAAAACAACACGCGTCTGGAGAACAGGACCCAGCTGGTTACGATGTGTCACATGGGACCCAAGGTGTTTATCAACTGTGCTGGCTTCATCAAAATCGACACAGCATCGCTGGGCGATAGGTGGGTATGGGGTTGCATGTGATGGGGCATGGAGTTAGCATGAGCTGCAGGCTGAAAAACAGTCATGTTCCATGGAGTCCATGTTCTCAGGAGCTTCTGTGTGGCCTCTCTGATCGCTGGCCAAATTCAGGTATTGCTGGTTTTTAATCTGATTCTTATGGGCAGCTAAACTCGCACAGCAATGTGAGGTTTGAAAGGCCCTTTGTGGTCAAGAGGAACTAAACTAAAAGCAGTTGTTCCCTGGCATAGCCATGATGCGTGTCTGTTGGCTGTTTTTTCTTACTTTCTGCCTAGTCCCACCATCAGTATTTTATTTTTCTAAAGTTTCAATCTTTGGGCATAACTTGGTAATTTAGGTTCCCCTTAAACCAGGAGGTTTGTAGAGCATTAGGTTACAGGTAACTAAACGAGAGATGCGTGTTTGGAGGACAGCAGTAACCTAGTTTCTGAATCTCCAGTGTCCTGTTGGGAACATGCTTTCTCTAGGGCTGACATGGAGCCTTCTTGCTTCTGAAAAGCCAACTGAGAAAGAACACCTGGCTGAATCCTTATGCTGAATGATCCAGCCCCACTGGGTGCCTGGTTCTTGCAGGATACCAATCCCAGACACGCAGGGGGTGAAGTGTAGATTCCTCCAAAACAGCTGGATGCAGATGTCTGCCTGTTGGCAACACTCAAGGAGAGGAACTGTAAAGAGCTGTGTGCTCACAGAGCAGCTATAGCACAGAGCACTCAAATCTAGATAGCATCCAAAATGCCTGGCTGTATATTTGCCGTGTGGGAGCTGCAGACTGGAATTTGTCATGTCTTGCCTTGACTCCTGTTGATTTAGTGGTGAAGAAATAATTTTGTCCTTTTTAGAGTAGCTTGTTCCACCAAGGGCAGCAGTGGCAAAGCAGTCACAGGGCCAACAGTGGTGCTCAACAGCCTGATTTATTCTTAAGCTGAAGGAGGTGACCCTGGAACTCTGCAGATCCTTATCTGAACATGCCTTTGGTTTTATTTCAGTACCGATTCCTACATTGAAGTCCTAGATGGGTCTAGGGTCCACCCTGAAACCTATGAATGGGCAAGAAAAATGGCAGTGGATGCCTTGGAGTACGATGAGTCGGCAGAGGACGCTAATCCTGCAGGAGCTCTGGAGGAGATCTTAGAAAACCCCGAGCGTCTGAAAGACCTGGATCTCGATGCCTTTGCTGAAGAACTGGAAAGACAGGTGCACTGAGGTTCCTAGTGCTGACAAACAGAGGGGAAGCTCTGCTGTCCAGCTCAGATTCTTAAGTTTTATAAGCTGGTTACCCTTATCCTTTTTAGGAGATGAGCATTTAGCTGTTGCTGTTGTAAACTGTATAAACAGCCGTGATGAGTATTCAGTGTCTGACAATGGCATGTGGTAAATGCTTGCAGCAAGTACACTTGAGACAGAGGGAGGAAGGAGGCAGGAGACTGTAATTAGACCATTTAAGCTGTCCTCTCTGTACTGATTTAACTTTTCTCTGAACATATTGGTAGTTTTAACCTCTTCAACGTCCTGTAACTGAGTTCTGCAGTTTGGTGGTACCTTCTGCATTCCTCTTATTTAAATTTGCTCTTTGCTAAGTTCCTTGAGTTCGGTCATAATTTACATTGATTTCCTGTTCGCCTCCTTCCTGCTACTCATAGTTTTATAACCTTTGAATGCCACGCAGGGCTACGGTGACAAGCATATCACTTTGTATGACATTCGAGCTGAACTAAGCTGCAGGTACAAGGACCTGAGAACCCCGTATCGTTCTCCAAACACAGAAGAGGTCTTCAATATGCTGACCAAAGAAACTCCAGAGACTTTTTATATAGGTAATCCCTATTTACATCCCTCATTTCTGTCATCCTAAATTGACTTAGGATGTGTAAATATGGGGAGAGGGATCCTGGTAAGGATAATGTTGGGATGGTTCAATGTTTCCATGTATGTGAAGCAGCTTTTCAAGTACCTGGGTAGTCTTCTAACACCTTCATGCCCAACTCCCCTAGATAAAGGGAACTGCCCTGCAGTTGGCTTTCAGTTTTTCATTCTTTCCTTCTCCTCTCCCATCACACCACAGGTAAAATGATCATCTGCAACGTGACTGGGATAGCCCACAGGCGACCGCAAGGAGAAAGCTATGACCAGGCAATAAGGAACGATGAAACTGGCCTTTGGCAGTGTCCTTTCTGTCAGCAGGATAACTTCCCAGAGCTCAGCGAGGTGGGACTGCTCCTCCTAATGGGCCTGCCTATGTCAGGAGTCTTCAGTGTTTTGTAGGGTTCTTGGGAGACAAGGTATCAGAGCCAAGCTTGTGCCTCTAGTGCCCCAGGATCCCAACCTAAGTGTGGCCTTTAACTGCAAATATAATCTGTTCCAATCCTGACTAATTGCTTGGGCGTAGATTTGACAGGTTCTTTATGGCTACATTATGGATTTTAGTGAACTGGGCAAGGAGTGAGATGGACCTGGGGCTGAGCTGACCAGTTCTTTACAAATACATAAAGCAGGCTTGTTTGTGGTCTAGGATTGTGTTTTACGCAAAGAAACTGCCCATGACACTGAGAACAGAAGCTTGTTCTGCCACTTGCTCGATTTTAAGAACTTATCTGGCCTCCCTGCTGCTTAATGCAGCTGTACTTTAGGTCTTTTCTAAACATTGCTGAATTCCAGCCTTGATAATCCGTGACTTTAAAGCCCTATAGCGTTCATTAGAAACCAGCCCTAGCTGTGGGCTTGTGTTCAGGGTCTAAAAATGTTCTGACCTTCCTGGTTGCAAAGCCCCATAAGCTGAGCAGAACTGAAGGAGGAAGATTGCATTACTGGGTAGCATTCATTGAAGTCCTCTGTCCCCTGCCCTTCCACGTATCTCTGCTGGCTGTACCGGTTTGCTGACACAGCTTTTAGACTTGAGTGTGAGCTGCTGGGGCTACTTTGTTTCCACGCTGAATGACTTTTACTTTTGCCTTATTCAAGGTTTGGAACCACTTTGACAGCGGTTCCTGCCCGGGTCAGGCCATTGGAGTGAAGACACGTCTGGATAATGGCGTCGCTGGCTTCATCCCAACAAAATTTCTTAGTGATAAGGTGGTCAAGCGGCCAGAAGAAAGGGTGAAGGTATGAAAGCAGTGGATTTTCAGTTGTCCAGCAAGAGCTGGAGGAGGCTGGAGGCAATACCAGAGAATCCAGACTTTGGTTAATAACTCTGTTCCCTAAATGACTTTTCAAACCTTATTTTCGTTTCAGGACTTTAAATCAGCAGCAAGGTCAGGTTGTGGTTAGTGTCCTTTTCCCACAGTGCAAATCTCTCTTGGCAGCTGGTGGAAACCATGTTAATCAGTTAACATGTTGCGCTGCAGGAGGATTTATTATGGTCTGGCTAAAGTCTGGGTTTAGGAGGCCAGAAGGCATTCTAATGCAGAGCTGCCCTTTGTTTCTGGCTTTCTAAAGAGTTCACAGAACTGCCGTTAGATACAGAAGGGTCACTTTCCTTCTCTCATAGCTTTTTCTTCTGTCTCCGTTCATTTGTGGAGGTCATCGGAGTCACTGCTCTTGCTCAGGACAGGAATTGGGGTTCTGAAAGAAGCAGAATCATGTTTTTATCACTTGATAAAATAGAGGTTTAACATCTCCGCTATCTTTTGTGGCCCCCCCTGACAGTCCATGCAGGCGATGAATAATCCTGTAAGCTCAGAGGTCTCAGCATTTCTTTAAAGAATCATTAACTTCAGCATGGTTAACTGGGCTAAGACATTGCTGGTTTTGTGGTGGTATTTTCTGTTTCCCATTGAATTAGAGCAATCCTTTGGGTGACTTCCACTCTGTTTCTGAACAGACTTAACTGCTTTCCTGCACATTGTGAAGTCCAGCTTTGCTTCTCGCATTGTTAGAAATATGTAAAATAGCAAACTTAATTGTCCTCAGCCTTCAGATGTGCAGTTTGCTGGGTGGTGTGGGGCACGGGTAGTAGACGTGCTGGAAAACTGCCCATTTTCCCTTTAATTTCTTTTGATTCTGGTCATCTTGGGGATCACTTTGAAAGGTTGTATCAGTCTGAAGCGTGTGAAGTGGTTTGTACCTCCTTACCGGCAGCGTGACCCCACACAGATTGCTCTGTAGTGCAGAAGATCTGGCATATCAGCTGAACCTACTGATGAGCTGTGCCTGCCCCTCTCCTGTAGGTGGGAATGACCGTTCACTGCAGGATTATGAAGATTGACATTGAGAAGTTCAGTGCAGACTTGACCTGCAGGACCTCAGACCTGATGGATAAGAACAACGAGTGGAAACTGCCTAAAGACACCTACTATGACTTTGACTCTGAGGCAGCAGATCACAAACAGGAGGAAGACCTGAAAAGAAAGCAGCAGCGGACAAGTGAGTCGATTGGTTTTTTTCTCTCTCTCATAATGCCTCCCAGCCTTCCCAAAAAGTTTCAGGAGAATAAGCCTAATTAGACATATTCTTGAATAAAGCGGTTCCTCTTGGAAGCCTAAACACTCCTCTTTGTCCTCTAGCGTACATCAAGAGAGTAATTGCTCACCCATCATTCCACAACATTAGCTTCAAGCAAGCTGAGAAGATGATGGAGACCATGGACCAAGGGGACGTGATTATTCGGCCAAGTAGCAAAGGGGAGAACCACCTGACTGTCACCTGGAAGGTGAATGATGGGATCTACCAGCACGTGGATGTCCGAGAAGAGGGCAAGGAGAATGCCTTCAGCCTTGGCTCCACGCTTTGGATTAACACAGAGGTGAGAGCCTTGCAGGGTGTGCCTGGCCAGGAGTTGGCAAGGAAGGAAAAGTACTTATTTGACACAACTCTTCTGTCCTTCCAGCTCCTTTCTGGCTGTTGGAGAGTAACTTCCACTGCAGATTCCAGGTTCTCAGACAATACTCAAACCTCTTTTGTTTATTTTAATTACTTTTTTCTTCTTGAAGCATCCAGCCTTGCTGTGCAGAATGTATAACTTAGAGCTGTGTGCTAGATTCAGAATTCCTCACCATGCACCCTAAACACCTCTTCAAATGTGTTTGTTCAAAGGAGTTTGAAGACCTGGATGAAATTGTTGCTCGCTACGTCCAACCAATGGCTTCTTTTGCCAGAGACTTGTTGAATCACAAATACTACCAGGACTGCAATGGTGGAGACAAGAAGGTGAGCCTGTCCCAGGCTGCAGTAACTTGTGGGGGAGATAAAGAAACTTATGCTATGCTCCTTTGTCTTGGGACAGTCTTAAACTCTCCGAGTCTGGCATGAGCAGCTGCTGGACTGAGCCCTCTGATGTTTCTCTTGTTGCCTGGGGCTTGGCAGTCACTTTCCAGGTGTAGATCTCAGGGGGATTCTGTCTGGGAGCAGTGATGTTAGGACATGGCAGCGTGGTGTGCTACAGCAGTGTGCCAGAGCACAGAGGGTTGCCCTGCCAGCAAATACCACTGACAGGAGAGTATTGGCTTTCTGTGACCTGGTGACATTTGTGCACCAGCCGTGCACAAAAACAGTGCAGTTGGTGGTCCCTGTTGGATCACTGGCATCAGGGCTGGGGGGAAAAAGCACCGTCTGCAGCACAGAGGGAGACATCTGTAGGCCCTCTGTATCACTAAAAATGCAGGCTCTCCTTGAGCTTTTCTCTTCCCCTCTCTCCCTCTCTAATTAGAAGCTGGAAGAGCTGCTGATAAAGACCAAGAAAGAGAAGCCAACATTTATTCCCTACTTTATCAGTGCCTGTAAAGATCTACCTGGCAAATTCCTCTTGGGATATCAGCCTCGAGGCAAACCAAGGTAAGTGAGAGGCAAGCCCAGCAGCTGCAGCTGAGCACTGCCAGTACCACACCTCAGCATATTGCTGCCAGTTTTTCTTCCAGCTCTGTCAGTATCCCCACACCGCGTTAAGTCCTGCCTCCCCTTAACCAGGGTTTGGCCTCCTGACAGTAGACAACCTGTGACAAGGAGCAAATCTCGCACAGGAGACTCCTGTGTTTCTAACCAGCTGCTGCCACAGGCAGTACTGCCCCATACAGGGTGGTGACACTGGGGTATAGGCAACGACTTGATGGATTTTGCATGGAAAGGCATGTATTTGGGAGCGTTTGTTTGAAAACAAAAGGGATGTGGCTTCAATAGGTCTGTCTGTTCAGTATCAGTACGGCTGTTGCTTGAGTGTGTAGGTCTTGCCTGTTCTGACTGTGACTTGTTGGTGTGAGGGTGCTGTACAGTGGCAGGTATGGTGCTGAAGCAGCCTCTCATCTCTTGTGTTCTCCTGCATTCACTGCTCCTCACAGGATAGAGTATGTGACTGTGACACCAGAAGGATTCCGCTACCGGGGCCAGGTCTTCCCTACCGTGAACGGACTCTTCCGATGGTTTAAGGATCATTATCAGGACCCTGTTCCAGGTGAGCATCCCAAAACCTGAGTGGCCTCAACTGTATGTTTCATAGGTGTCACACAGTAGGAGCTGTTAGTAAAAGACAGCTCCACATTCTTGGTCCCTGAAGAGTGTCCTAGGATTTTCTACACGTGGGAAGTTCCAAAGCAATGCTCAAGGGCTTGCCTTCCATGGACCCACTGAGAGCTCTCCTCAGAGTTAGTCTTTCATCCAAGTGGGCCATGCAACAAAGGATGAGCTTGTTCCTTTCCTCTCCCTCAGCTTTCCCAACCATCAACCCCTCAGACACCATTTGGTGATAAAATAGCATCTTGCCAGTACAAGCTTTACCTGGTTGGTTGATGGTTGGTTTTTTTTCAACTTGTGAGTTTCAGGTCAATAGTTGCTCTTCTGGGAGAATTAACCTGTCTCTTTTGGTTTATATTTTATTCAGGTATTACCCCCAGCAGTAGCAGTCGGACCAGAACTCCAGCCTCCATTAATGCTACTCCAGCTAACATTAACCTGGCAGGTCAGTGCAGCCCTTTCCTGGTTGGAATCGGGATGTGAGCTCCTTTTCCAGACTCTGCTTTGTCTAACACGATGGGTATTTCCTGCAGACCTGACCCGGGCAGTGAACGCTCTGCCACAGAACATGACCTCCCAGATGTTCAGTGCCATCGCTGCTGTGACGGGACAGGGACAGAACCCAAATGCCACCCCTGCGCAGTGGGCGTCCAGTCAGTTCGGCTACGGAGGCAGCGGAGGCGGCAGCAGCGCGTACCACGTAGGTGTCACTTAAATTTCTGAGTGGAGATGCTGCATGGCTTCTCTTGCTGCTAGAAACCATCCCGTGGGGGCTCCACTGGGATCCTAAGGAGCTGCTCGTTCCCTGAGATCATCCAGTTCTCCTTGTGCGCCTGTGGTGCTGCACAGGGGAGCCTGGCTGGGTTCTTGGACCAAGTTTCTTCTTGCCTCCCGTGGCTGAGGAAACGAGGCATGTGATACAGCCCTGTTCTGGAGAGAGGTGAAGGGAGTAGGGAATTGCTCTGGCCCCCAAGGAATGTGGCAGGGTGGAGAGGAGGGATCCAGCGGTGAGAGCGGCACAACCTTCCGATTGTGCCCCTTGAATTGGCAACGTGAGCTGCCAGTGGAAGAGATTAGCCTTGAAACTATGCGCTGAGTTTGCAGGGCTTTTCAGATCAGCGTGCTAATCTCCGAGCAGCACCGGCAGGCCAACACCTCAGCCTGACCGAACACCCAGAGGCTTTGCGGGGAGTAAGATGGAATTGGACAGTTTCAGCTCACGCTGAAGCTTTTCTTCATGGCTGCTGGTGCCTGCCAGCTCCCCAGCTGATCCTGAGGCTAAATCCAGCTGCAGAAAGACTGAGGTACCTGGGTACAAGAAACGCACCCAGCCTTAGAGACGCCTAATGAAGAGGTGCTGCAAGACAAGGCTTGCAGGGGAGGAGTGATCTTTTAGACCACCTTGGGAGCATTTCTTAGAGTTTGGCACAGTAATGCTGAGCTGGGGATAGGCAGGGACTTTGGATAACCCAATGTATTAATCATCAAGACAACCTGAAAGAAAAGGGAGGTGAACACCAGGAGGCAAAGAGACTAAGTGCTCCATTGGGCAAGCAGTGAGCCAGATTGGGGGCTTGGGGGTGGGAGGCAACCATCTTGGGAGCTGCTGTACCTTCTCTGCAGCCTGCAGGGGAAGGATTCATCTGTTCTTCATCCCTACTGCAGGACATCATTTCTCCTGCCCCAGGGGTCTCTTGTGCCTGTGTCTTGCAGCCCTTACCTTTGCTTGGTTTAATCATCTCCCCTTGTACCCTGTGTGGTGTGAACAAGGAAGGCAGGCTGTGCTGGTCCTGCCAGCCCAGGTTGGGTGGACAGTTGGGGGCTCTCGGGACCAAATATCTGCTCAGCAGGGTATTGCTCCTTTTGCCCTGCAGCCCCACATTGCTACATCAAACCTCCCCTTGCCCAGATGAAGGACTCCAGCAGGGCAAGGAGTTTTCAGCGTCAGGGGGGGCACCAGCCTCCTGGGCAGTCAGGGCAATGAGAGTTTGCCAAACCTCTGCTCGCATCCCAGCAGAGCTGTCCTCTGTCCCCTGACAGTATCTGCTCTCTGCAGGTCTTCACAACTCCAGCACAGCAACCAGTGGCCACCCCTCTGATGACCCCCAGTTATTCCTACACTACCCCCAGCCAGCCGATTACAACGCCCCAGTACCAGCTGCAAGCCAACACCACACCCCAGTCCACCCAGTCCCAGACACAGTCGCAGCCATCGTCCAGCTCCAGGCAGAGGCAGCAGCCCAAGTGAGTGACTCCGGGTGTACGCATCCGTCTGTGTCCCCTCTCGATTGCTTTTGTTGAATTTTTATGGAACCTGTGTGGTGGGGTTGCCTCACACCTTCCTTCATGAGCCTCTTGGGGGGGAGGGAGGGCAGGGGATCTGTCCGGGTGTTGTGACTCCACCTTCTTGCCTTTGTCACTGCAGGACCAACAGTCACGCTGCGATCGACTGGGGCAAGATGGCGGAGCAGTGGCTCCAGGAGAAGGAGGCTGAACGGAGGAAACAGAAGCAGAGGTTGACTCCTCGCCCGTCTCCCAGCCCCATGATCGAGAGCACGCCCATGTCCATCGCCGGGGACGCCACGCCACTGCTGGATGAGATGGATCGATAGGCCGTGCTGGACCTGTACCCCTAAACCTCCGCTCCCTTCTCTAGGAAGGGGAAGGGAGAGCGAACAGTTGAGGACAACTTCCCTTCCCTTAGCCACGTAACTCCTGTTATTATACGTCGTGAGATGGTGGGAAATGACTCTTGGTGACGTACACCTGAGCCCATGAATAGACTTGACAGGGCTGGTCTAAATATACATACTATATATATATAAATATATCATAGGAAGGGACGCTGCAGCAGTCCCTGTGTTCCAGACCCTGGTTCACCACTTCTTCAGAACTTTGGCAAAGTAATTATGAGGTCAAACGAGTCTGTCCTTGTACATGCACCACAGCTGGCTTTCACCACGAAGACTAGGAAGCAAGCGTAGCTAGAAGTGCAGACCATCAACCTGGAGCGAGCCTCTTCCATTTGGATTGCTCTAACCCCTGACTGTCACCTCTCCTTGTCCTGAGAGGACAAAACAAAAGTCACGGGGGTTGTGAGAAGCGAACCGGAGTTCTCCCAAAAGTTTCTGCTGTTGTTTGCTCCGTGTTTTCGTGTGCAACTGGCTCTGCAGAGTCTCTGCTGACCCCCGGCTGTGGTGGTAGGGCTCTGGCACAGCAGCTCCAGAGCTCGGAGTCCTACTGGAGAGAAATGCAGCTGTCATACCAAAGGCTTGCTCTCTCTCCTCTGGCTTCTTTTGGAACAATATTTANAATCAGACTGCGAAACAAAACACCAGGCCAACGGCAGCTTTCCCCAGCGCGGGGCAGACACCTGGGCTAAAAACGCTGCGACGAGAGCGGCCGCTTCTACGGGGGAGAACGCGAGGCAGCCGGGAGCGCGTGGCATCCTCCGCCGTCTCCCCTTAACCCTGCCCGGTTGTAACCAAGAGGGGTGAATAAATTCCCAGTGTTTCTACTGAACGCTAGTGGAGGGGGTTTCCTGCCTGCATCGTGTGCTGCCTGCCTCCTGCCCTCTCCTCTTAGCCGTGGATTTGCTTGGAAGCAGGGTTTGGGAGGGGAAAATCGATGCTCTTTCTCCCTTCGTTTCTTGGAGTTGCCCTCTGTTGTGCTGGAACTTTCACGGAGCAGCTGATTGATGTCGAGCTGATAAAGAATAATGTCTTGTTTTGAACGTGTTGTCTTACAGGGACATTGCAGCGACATCCCGGGCACCTCCCGGAGACCCACGTCTCTCACTGGCTGGGAGAGGTACTGGGGGGTCTGGGAGGGGAGCGAGGCGGGGCAGAGATAATACAGAACTTCATTCACATCAAAAGCATCCCCACTGCAGTATTGCAGAGCCACTGCCAGCGCCGAGAGCCATTTCTGAACTGGAAAGTTCCTCCTGCACACACTTTGCTCTCTCCTGCTTTGTTCAGTAGGGAATTCCTATGGAAGCAGAGCCTTTGTTCCTCCCCAGAGCTCCCGGTTTAGCCTCCTCCTCCCGCTAGGAAATGAGCAAGAACAGCAGATCTTAAGAAACAAAGCTCTTTTTCGCATGTAAATGTTCCTGAAGAATGGCAGCAACCCGGGGAGACAAAGCAAAGCTGTTTCCACAGAGAAACGCGGGTCCTGGCTTCCTCCCGCCATCTCCTCCTCGGCAGTACTTGGGGGGCTGTCACAGCCCTGTTCCTCCCCACCATGGGGCAGGCCGGGCTGGAGAACGGTGCTCTGGGGCCCGCGGCTGCCGTAGGTCATGGGTGTAACTAACCTTACGCTATTTTTTTTTTATTATTATTATTTTATTTTATGAAACTGTATGATGGGAATTTGACTGGGAGCAGCTCCTGACCAGAGATACGTCTGATCCGTACGGGGAGGGGCGAGTTGTGCATTGTCGGCTCCTTTTTGTCTGTCTTTCTTTTTAGTTTTCCCTTACTGTCAATAAAAAGTCTACTTTTGGGAAGCTGCCCGCGTGCCACATGTCTGTGCTTCCTGCGGTGACACTGTGGTGGCCACAAGGACTTTGCACCCTTTTAGCAGCGCCTGAGAGGGCGAGAAGCCTCGCTACAACCTTGGTGTTTCCCCTCTGGGCTCTCATGGTCCGCTTAGTTCAGGGATTTGGGATTGCACCACAAGTTTCTCTGGGGAACGGTGGGATTTGCAGGGGGGCAGCTCTGCTCTTCAGTGCTCTCTGATGTCCCAAGGCTGTGCCGTGACAAAATGGGCTCCCATCACCTCCAGCTTTTTTCCTTATGGAATTTGGTGCTGGTGTGGGAAGATCTTTCTGCTGCCCTTGCCGGGTGGGAGAGGGGATGCTGGTTTGAGCCACAGTCTTCTCTCTGAAGTTGGTGGCTGTGCCCTGTGTCTCAGGAGAGAAACTAGTCAGGCTGTGATCACTCACCGCCACACAGCAGCAACTGCCTTTGTCCCAGGGCTGGAAAAGCCCTTTATTGTCCCACTTCAAAGAGCCCTTGTACAGCATTTGAGGAACCTCATGGGAGGGACAAGGTCCTTGCATCTCCCCCAGCAGCCACCACTGCTGTTGCTGGGGGCTGGGGAAGGAGTCAGTGCCCGTATGGGGTCTTCTCCCAGTCAGGGAAAAGGCAGTGGGTTAAGCAGAGGAAGAAGCTGGGATGGTGCAATTCATTACTCTCTCTCTGGAGAAATACACCCCCAGGGAGCTGGAGCATCTGTGGCAGAAGAGCTAAAACTGGGGCTCTGCCCCACGCTGGTGTGGGGACAGAAGCTGTGTCCCCAGCCAGAGCAGCGACTCACCATCCCCAGTGCCCAGGAAGGTGACAGGAGCTGGTGGGAGCTGTGAGGAACAGCTCAAACCCACTCAATACACACCTGCCTCCCAGTGCTTCCCCTCCCACAGCCCCCTGGGGGGGATCAGACACGGGATTTCTCCTGGAAGCTGCCCCCAGTGTGATCTCTCCTCCCCACCGAGACAGGACGAGGCTGCGCCATCTGCTCCATCGACCAACTTTATTACAAGCGAGACCCGCGCGGGGGGAGTCAGGGCCGCAGCTCTCCAGGCTCTGCCTCAGCTCGGCTTTTCAGCCTCTTCTTTCTGTTCCTCTCCTTCCTCCTCCTTTTCCCGCTGGCGGTGGGGACCAGGGATGGGGGAGCCGTGCCCAAGACCTCCTGCGCTGGGGCATCACTCAGGACAGCATTGGCCACTTCCCCCAAGTCTGGCAGCGGGGCCTGTGGGTCCTGTCCCCCGGGGACAGCGGCTGCGGGATGGCTCAGCTCCCCATTTTCCATAGGGCCTTTCTTTTTCAGACCTTTCCCCCTCTTTTTCTTGTCTTTCTTCTTCCCCTTCCTCACTTTCTTGGCTGCCTTGGGGTGGGCAGGCGTGTGATGCTCCACTGGGACGGCTCCTCCACCCACGCTGCTCCACGGTGGGCTCAGAGGGACCCCCCCAGGCCTCGCTGCCCGATCGATGAGCTCCCCACCGAACTCATAGAGCACTGGCTCCCTGGGCACCGCGACGGCCACCGTGTTGTACGCCTTGCACCTGCAGAGAGTGAGGAGGCACAGGGTGAGGCGAGCCCCAGTGCGGGGGAACGGTCCCCTCGGTGGGGGCGGGGGGGACACTCACCAGACGTAGAGGTAGGGCTCCACGCACTCCTCCTTGTAGGTGAACTCGAAGCAGGGCACCTGGATGACATTGAAGAAGGCCTGTCCCACCACCCGAGAGGCCGTGTCGTTCACACGCCGCAGGCACTCCTTCAACCTGCCGCAGGGCACAGACCAGGGGGTTAGGGGGGCGCTAGGGGCTGGGACCCCACACGCACCCAGGGTGGAGGGATGCTGTGAGGGGCTGCTCACCTGCGGTCGCAGTCGCAGTGGCTGATGGTGTGCCAGCGCAGGTTGCGGTACCCGTAGCGGGAAGTGAAGGGGTGGATGACGTGCTGGCAGTGGTCGTGGTCCCGGCAGCACCGGTCCGTGTCCCGGTGTTCCCCTGCAGGGAAGGCACAGGGCACTGGGATGGGGACTGGGATTGTACCAGCATCACAGTGGGGATGAAACTGGGACTAGGCTGGGTTCAAGATGGGGATTGGGGCCGGAATAGGACCAAGAGAGGGACTAGGCTGGGAACAGGAGAGGGACTGGGACTGGATCAGGTTGGACCAGCACCAGGCTGGGGAGCAGAACAGGAGCAGGATGGATCAGTGACCAGGATGGGGACAGACTGAATCAGGACTGGACCAGCACCAGTGTCGGGACAATGATGGAACCAGTGTGGGAAACAGGGTGGACCAGCCCTGTGACAGGGACTAGACAGAGGTGAACTGGTGGACAGGGGCTGGACCAGCACTGGAGTAGGGGCTGGACTGGGACCCTCAGAGACTGAACTAGCACAGGGATGGGGACTGGGGTGGGTTGGTACTCGGATGGGGACTGGACTAGGATTGGTGGGGACTGACCCAGCACTGGGATGGGAAGGGATGGGAAAGAAAGGGATGAGATGGGATGGGATGGGATGGGATGGGATGAACAGGTAGCAGCGGCCCCGCCGCCCTTACCCAGCTGCTCGTAGGCATCCGCGTTGCTGCCTGCACCACACCACAGCGTCCCGGGGTAGGTGAGCCCACGGCGGGCGCGGGGCCGTCCCGGCGGGGCCGCTCCGGTGCCGGGAGCCGGTCCGGGGGCGGCTGCCAGCGACAGGAGGAGGAGGAGGAGGAGGAGGTGGCAGAGCAGCCCCGGGGCGCACATGGCATCGCACCGCCCGCCGCCCTGGGGCCGCCTTATAGCCCCGCACATCCCGCCCACGCGGGGCGGCTCGCCACGGTACGGCACCGTGCGGAGAGTCCCGCGGAGACGGGGTGCTGGAGCCTCTCCCCGGAGCCGCGGCTCATCCCGGGCCCCGCAGCCCGCGGGGAAGGGGTTACCCCTCCCGGTGGGGCCGGGCCCCGTTGCTGTGGCAGCCGGTGGGGTGATGTGCCGGGGCCGGTAACACGCCAGCCCCAACGTGCCCGCCCCGTGACGTGCCGGCCCCCCCAAGGCTCCGGCCCCGGAGCAGCCCCCGACAGAAGGATGCTCCCTGCGGCCCTGTGTCCTGTCCCACAAATGGATGTTCCTTGTGACCCCATGTCCCATCCTACTGATGCTCCTTCTGGTCCCATATCCCATCCCATGGACAGAAGCTCCCTGCAACTCCACATCCCATCCCTCGGATCCTCCCTGCTGCCCCGTCCTACAGATGCTCCATGCAGCCCCATGTCCCATCCCACATATGCTCCCTGCCATCCTGTGTCCCCAACCCACAGGTGCTCCCTACAGCCCCACATCCTGTCCCATGGATGATCCCTGTGGCCTCATGTCCTCCTCCCATGGATGCCCCATGGTGCCTTTCAGAGGGGCAGCCACGGTCTCTGTGACCAGCCGGGGCTGGCAACCCACAGGCACCCAGCAGGTCCCAGAGTGGTTGCCAGGACTCATCCCCCTTGGCTGGCTCCCTGGCCATGGAGCCCATTGGCAATCCGGACACGGCTCTGGTACACTGGGTGGCCAAGGGAGCCAGGGGCAGAACAGTGCCCAGACACTCCAAGGGGGACGTGCATGGCCTCAGAAGTTCCTTGCACTAACCCAAAACACCAGAGGCCACGGGACTGCACCCTGAGCATCACCCTGGCACCTCTGGGTGCTGGGGACACCCCAGCCTTGATGCTTCCTACCATGCAACCGCCTGGCCGGGACAGCAGAGCTCAGTGGGGGCACGTTGCCGGCCCCACCTGGCACTGGCCCAGGGCCTGGCTGGCAGAGGGTGCTGGCGGGGACCCAGCACTGCAGGGGCTGCCCCTGCTCAGCTGTTGCTGTCTGTGACGCTCCCCGTGACAATTCCGCTCGGTTCAACCTCACCACCAGCACCCAGGTACGGAGCCGACCCGGGCACACTGGGACCCCAATGGTGCCCATGGCGGGAGTGTGGATAGGGAGGGTGGGGGGCACCAAGCTGTGAGGAGCCCTGTGGGGACGGTGGGTGGGGAATCTCACCCCTGTTACATGCTCAGTGCTTGCAGTGTCTGCAGTCCCTCTGCATGGACCTGTGCCACGTCTCCACCACCAGAGAGAAGGGCTGGTACCTGGCACTGATGGCCCCCAATGTCAAAGGTCCCAACTACGCCTGGTTGGACCCCTCCCGGCTCTACTGCCACCCGCAAGTACACACCACCTGGGGTGGAGGGCATCTATGGGGGTGCCCGGGTGGGCTGCAGCTCCACGGGGTTGTCAGGGCACCCAGCCTTGCCCATGGGCATTGGCACATGGGCTGCAGGTACCCATGATGGGCTGTGGGCACCCAGCACCTCCACTGTCTCTCCAGGGCTTGCAGGACTGCGTGGCTGACCTGCTGCAACCCTTCCAGGGAGACCCCATCGACATGGTGGCCGGTATCGACGCCATGGGCTTCATCCTGGGTGAGGGTGGATGTGGGTGAGCCCAGGGTCCCCATCCCTTGTCCTTGTGGTGCCTGATGGGGCTGTACCCACCTCTAGGTGCTGCCGCTGCCACCGTGCTGCAGAAAGGCTTCCTGGCCATCCGCAAAGCCGGGCACCTCTGCGTGCAGACGGTGTCACAGCCCTACACCGACTACTCAGGCCGAGAGAAGGTGATGGAGGTCCGCACCGATGCCATCTCACCGGGTGAGACAGTGGGGTACTCCCATCAAAGGGGAGGAGGGGGTGCTATCAGCGTGGGCACCAGGCACTCAGCTGCAGCCTCTGTCCTCTCCCAGGTCTGCGCATCCTCCTCGTGGACCAGTGGGTCGAAACCGGGGGCACCATGAGAGCGGCCATCCAGCTGGTGGAGGGGCTGGGAGGGGTCGTGGCAGGTAGGAGAGGGGACACTGGGGGGCCACCCCGGGGTGCACCCATGGGTAGAGTGGGAGCATTGTCCCTGTACCCCACAGTGGTTACACTCACTTTGTCCCACAGGCGTCGCTGCCATCTGCATCGAGGACAGTGAGGGCGGGCGGTGGATCCGGGAGCACTACAAGTGTGCCCACTGTGTCCCCCCCAGCCTGCAGCCCCGCTTCGACCGCCACCAGTTTGGCTGGGACTGATGGGGGGCTGGCACCCCCTCGAATGCCCCTGCAGGGCTGCCAGCTCTTTGGGACATGGATACCCGGAGCATCCACCACCCTGTTTGGCTTTCACCGCATCTGAGATGCTCACCCCTCCTTGGTGGCAGCCATCCTCCCCTGGCTCCATCCTCCTGCTGGCCTGTGAGCCTGTGGGGGCTGCATCCAGAGGCAGGGAGAGCCACAGCCAGCCCTAGCCCCAGCCCCACACTTTTCTTAAAAAGCATAAAAAAAGTTTTATTAAGAAAAATGGGAGCCCAGAGGCATATCCCCCTGCAAGCAGTACCTGGGTTTGCATAGCTAAGGGAGCCACACAGGTGCCCCTGCCCACCCCGGCTGTGGGTGCCTGGGCAAACAGGGAGTCGGGGAGGCTGGGGGCAGCTCCTCGGGGCCGGCCGGGGCCACCCCTCTTTGGTCCAGAGGTGTGAGCGCAGGGGGGGGCTGGGGACTGCCCCCTCATTGGCAGCACTTGGGTTTCTTGCGGGGCGCTGACAGGTACAGGTCGCTCTCGTTGCTGCTGATCCCTGGGAGGACAGAGGGGTGGNTGAGACAAGACCCCCTGAGTGTCCCCTCACCAGCTGGACCCCAGGGTGTGCATCCCCTCACCCTGCCAGGGACCCACCGGTGAGCGAGGAAACAGCCCAGTACTCTGCCTGCATCTCTTGGGCCACCTTCAGAGCATCCTTCTCCATCAGGCTGTACTGTGCTGGTGTCTGCCAATCGAGCCGGGGGGGTGGGTGGGTGGTGGGGATGACCCCCCCAAGCCAGGATGCAGGGAGCCCATGGGAAGGGGGGACACACTCACGCTCAGGTCCTTCTTGGAGCCCACCAAGAAGAGGATGACATTGGATGGGTCGTTCTCCTTCAGGGCATCAGCCAGCCACTGCCTGCGGGGGCCACTGTCACCAGCCGATGGCCAAGCACTACCCTCTTGCTCGCACACCGCAGCATTGCCAGCAGCCCCGTGCCCTCCTGACTGGTTCCCACCTCTGCGTCCACCCCACTGTCCCCCTCCCTTGTCCCCAGTCCCACCAGGGCCCCTTGGCCACATATCACCTACCGCGTGTGCTCTAGGGACGCCACGTCATTGACATCGAAGACAATCACGATGGCTGTGGGGGGCAGGGGGAGAGGAGGAGTGAGATGGGGACAGGGACAGCTAGTGGGGTGGGACACTGTGGGGACCTCACCTTGTGCTCCCCGGTAGTAGGTGGAGGCAATGCACTTGAAGCGCTCCTGGCCGGCCGTGTCCCACCTGAGGGGGGTGTGGGAGGTGAAGGGGGGGGGCAGGGAGGGAGGTAGGGATGCACGGGGGGACAAAGGGGGGCTGTCACCTACTCACAGCTGCAGGCTGAAGGGCACCCCCAGCACCTCGAACCGCTCCATCTCGAAATCCACCCCGATGGTCGCCTTGTAGTTCTTGTCGAAGGNCTCTTGCAG
Source organism: Nycticryphes semicollaris (assembly GCA_013400055.1). Classification (NCBI taxonomy): domain Eukaryota; kingdom Metazoa; phylum Chordata; class Aves; order Charadriiformes; family Rostratulidae; genus Nycticryphes; species Nycticryphes semicollaris. The sequence goes on along the minus strand of VXBJ01006734.1, from coordinate 715,451 downwards.
GGGGGTCGTCCCATTACCGGTTGATCAGGCATGTTTTCCCCACCGAGAGGTCCCCCACCACGATGATCTTGGAAATCTTGAAGCTGCAGGGCAGGGGGACGTGTTGGCTGCTCAGTGGGGCAGGGGGGGGCTCCCCACTTGCCTCCCCCCAGCCAGCCCCACAGGAAGGGCGGTGGGGGTGGTGGCGTGGGGGGTGTGTCACCCCACTGTCCCCCACGTCCAGCAGCAACATGCAGCCCGTCTCTCTCTCCCGCCCCGCCGCCAGCCGCAGCCTGGACCCCCGCGTTCCCCCCGCATTGCATTCCTGCGCCGTGACGCAGGGCTCGGCACACGGGCAGCGCCGGCAGCCACGCGGCGCCCTCACCGGGGACCCCCCAGCCCGGGCCGGCAGGGCCGTGTGACCCTCATCACCCACCTTCCCCTAGCCTTGGGGTCCCCGAATTGCCCCCAACTCACCCCACGGTACCCGTTCGCTGCTCCTGGCAAGCGCTGGCCACCGTGGGGTGGAAGGCGGGGCGGGCGTGCAAGGCGGCCTCCTTCCGAAAACACTGGAGGCAGGGAGGGGGGGGATGGGGACAAAAGGGGGACACCGGTGTGACCATGGGGCTTGGCAAGGCCACCCCCAGGCTGGTGTGTCCCCCCTCTGCTCACCGGGGGTAGGTCAGCGATGACCCTGTCCCTGCGGACCGGAGCCAGCACGTTCATGGTCCCGTGGGGCTGCCTGGGTGGCCGAGGGGAGCAGGGACAAGCTGAGAGCCACCGTGAGGTCTGAGGACAGAAGGAGCAAGGATGTCCCCATGTTCCAGCCGTCCCCACACTTCCATGCACAGCATCCCAGAATACGGCTATCCTTGTGTCCCCAGGCATGGCTATTCCTGTGTACCAGTCACCCCAAGGTCCCCAAATGTGCATGTCCCCATACCCTGGGGTGCAACAGTCCCCATGTCCCAGCTGTCCCCATGTCCAAGCTGTCCCGGTGTCCCAGCCACCCCTATGTCCCTGTGCACAGCTGTCCCCTTGTCCTAACTGTCCCCACATCCCGAGTGTGGCATCCCCAGGGTGTGGCTGTCCCCAGTTGTTGCCATATCCCTGCACTGTGGCGTACCACTGTCCCAATGTCCCAACTGTTCCCACATCCTGAATGCAACATCCTAGTGCACGGCTGTCCCCATGTCCCACTGGTCCCCACGCCCCTGAATGCGGCTGTCCCCAACTCCCCACCCGTCCCCATCTCCCCAAGCATGACCCCCTCTATCCCCCTCATCCCCGTGTCCCCGTGCACGGCTCTCCCCGTGTCTCACAGGTCCCCATGTCCTCGCGTGTGCTTGTCCCCGTGTCCCACGCCCCCGAGTGTGCCTGTCCCCGTGTCCTATCGTCCTCCTGCACCTCCATCCCCGTGTCCCACCGGTCCCCACGTCCTGGCGTGTGCCTGTCCCCCTGTCCCCTCACCACCCAGTGTCCCCCATCGCTCCCCGCCAAGCACGTCCCCCCATCGCATCCCGGTCCAAGTCTTCCCTCCCCGCACCGATCCTCTCCGCGGGGGAATAGAGGGGGTGTCCCCGTTACCGCGAATCTCTCGGCTCCGGTAACGG
>VXBJ01006734.1:695999-713648 GCA_013400055.1 Nycticryphes semicollaris | reverse complement strand
GGGGGGGGCGGTCTGGGCGGTATTGGGGGTGAGGGAGGGCTGGAGCTCGGTGCTGGGCCGCCGGCACGTGGGGAGGCCTACAGCGGCAGGCCCAGCCCGCTTATCTGAGGGAGTGTGAGCCCCCATGTGGGTGCTGGGACTCTTAGGGTCTGTGGGGAGCGGGGGAGGGAATGAGTCCCCTTATGCGTTGGTGAGGTGGGAGACTAGTTTGTGTGGGCTACTGGTTTGACGGAGAAAGGGGGAAACTTGCACGGTGCTGGGCGTTTTGGGGGTGGGCTTGGCTGGATGAGGAGCGTGGACCGCTTGGAGAAGTCCTGTGCATGGCAGGGGGAGCAGTGGCCCGTTGGGGAAGGCGAGAGAGCATATCCTGGTTGTGCTAACTGAGCTGTCCTTATAGCTGTGCCTCCGAAGACAGAGGCAAAGGCTAAGGCGCTGAAGGCTAAGAAGGCTGTCCTGAAGGGGGTACACAGCCACAAGAAGAAGAAGATCCGCACATCACCCACCTTCCGCAGGCCTAAGACTCTGCGACTGCACCGGCAGCCCAAGTACCCCCGGAAAAGCGCCCCACGGAGGAACAAGTACGTGTCGGGTTTGGGGTTCTGCTCTGCTGCAGGACTTGTGGGGTGGGAACAGCCCCATGGGTGGGCTGGTGTGGGGACCTCTGTCCCACTGCAGGTCCCAGAGTGACACTTTGCCAATGCACTGCCTCGGGAGCTGAGCTCTGTCTTAGTGGCAGAGCAAGTGGGTACTCATGGTGCAGGTGATGATGTCATGCGACCAAAGCCTGAGAATTCATGATTACAGCTTTTATGGCAACTGATGCACCCCAAAGAAAGCCCCTGAAGTGCAGGGATGGCTTCTGCCAGCCTTCTGTTAACCACAGGGTCTCTTTTCTGCAGGCTGGACCATTATGCCATTATCAAGTTCCCTTTGACCACAGAGTCGGCAATGAAGAAGATAGAGGATAACAACACTCTGGTGTTCATCGTGGATGTCAAGGCAAACAAACACCAGATCAAACAGGCCGTCAAGAAGCTGTACGATATCGATGTGGCCAAGGTCAACACGTTGATTAGGTGAGAAGAGGGGAGAATAGGTCACTAGGTGGGTGTGAGATGCTTCAAGAGCCCAGAGTGGCTTCTGGCAGAACATGAGAACATGTGTGAGTCTCAGGAGGTGTGGGATTAAGCTCTGTAGCACTTTCAGTGTTAGAGTTTTGAGAAATGCAACTTGTGACTGAGCACATCTTAGTGGAAGTGGGAAATGCTGGCAAGTCAGAGGGTTGGCTTCATCAGGGAGCTCTTCTAACATCTGGGGAGCTCTTGTGCAAATGATGTGAACATTTTTGTACCACTGAGTAAAGTGATGCTTCCAAAGGAACCACTGATGCACACTGCTAGAACAGAGATGTGGAGCAAGTGGGAAGAGTTGTTGCCTCTGTACTGATGCCTCCTGTTCCTCTCTAGGCCTGATGGGGAGAAGAAGGCTTATGTCCGACTGGCTCCAGATTACGATGCTCTGGATGTAGCCAACAAGGTGAGAAATCTTGAAAACTTTGCAGCTCCCTTTGTCTTGTATCTCCTGTGCCTGGTTCTTCTTCCTGGTGTACACGTGAGGTAATTATGCTTTGAGCACCATGGAGTATCTTTCTAGTTAGGATTCTGAGTGTTGAGAAGCAAGACCCATGTTGTCTAGCAAAACACAGTTCTGCCTGGGAGATGATGAGCTTGGGTGGGGAAGGTTAGAGAGGGAGAGAGAACTGCTGTGGTTCTTCAACTCCTCCAGGGAGGGGCTCCACTCCACAGGAGCTCTAGAGCACTAGTGGAGAGGTTGCAAAAACTGCTCTGCAGCTTCAGAGTTAACACAGCATTTGTCCTAATGGTGTTCTTGGCGAGTGCTGCTGGCAGCTCATTTAACAGGGAGAAATTATTCTGGGGCACTACTGCGCTGCTGGCCTGGGTGAAGGAGGAGTTTCTGCTGTGCAGGTGGAAGTAGCAGCAGTGATGTGGCTGAGGTAGACAGGAGGCAGTGGTGGTACATATTGGAGCAGGGAAATGTGGCTGTGGATTAGCACAGGGGTCACCGAGGAGTAAATGTTTTAAAGTGTTTTTGAAAGGCACTTGGACAGGTCTTGAGGGGGAAGAAGCCTTGGAGGACAAGAATCCCAGGGAGATATGGCTCCAGCAGTGATGTCTGTAGTGGAGGCTCTGCCATTCTGCCACCGTAACATCTGTTCTAACATGCTTTGCTTCTTTCCAGATTGGAATCATCTAAACTGCATCCACCAAGGACTGTACAGACAGGATAATAAACCCTGTGACACCACTGAGGGGCTCCTGTGTTTTGTGACAGCGTGGCCTGTGTGAGAGTGCCCAGGAGACTTTCAGGGCTTCATTTCAGTAAAAGGGGGTTCCTCCCTCTCCTTGGCTGTAGCCTGGTAGTAGGTGGGCAGAGCTGACTGTTCCACACAAGTTCCACCCCTGTGGTCTTTTTTGGATTCACTGTCAGTAAACATGAGGTGATGCTGCCTCATATCTCACATCTCTCTCTTTACCCGAGACCTCTGGTATCCTCCTGTGTAATTACCACGTGGGTTCTGACGAGCGTTCTCGGTGCCCCACATAGCTTCCTCCTGGAGTGTACCCCAGGCTGATGAGCGCCCAGGAGATAGGTAGTAACCACAGCAGAAACCTGTTTATGGTTCAGATCTGGCAGGAGTGGAGCGTTGCACCATTTTCGAAGCGTATTGGCTGTTTGCTGATGCTGCAGGCTTGGCTTGATGGAGCTCTCCAGTGAATGCCATCACAGGGGCTTTGTGTGTGCTTTTTCTGACGTGATCCCTGCTCCCTGCACCGCAGCATGCGAATCACGACCTGGTTTCCCTGATGCTCTTCCTGTTGCCTGTAACCTCCTGGGGTTCACAACCCTCATCAGGGCTGTTTCCAAACTGACTTGCTACCTCAGCCGTGGTTTGCTGCTTCAAATTTGCAGATAAAACCAGCTTTTCAGAGCGCTTTGGAGAGTCAGGAGAGCGTGGAGCTCTGGGTGGGCAGGGAATGGAGAAGTACAGATAAGCCATTAGGTGTACTTGATCTTAAGTGCGTTGCATTTGACTGAGATGATGAAAGCCGTGACCAAATATTGATTGGGGTAATTGAGCTCTTGGGCACTGGGACACAGGGTTCCTTCCAGCCTCTTAGAGTATGGCAACATCCTGGGGCGGTGGTTTGTGATGGATAGAAAGGAGGATCTGTCCCAATTCCTGTTGCTCTTGGGACTGTGGGGTAAAGATCTGTGCTGGGATGTGTGGCCCTGGGCTGGAGGCTCTTCACCTGGTGCTTACAGGTGGGAGAAGCTTGACTGGATCTGCAGGGTACACTGTGAGCTGCCTGTGATGAGGAGGCACCAGGCAGGCTGTGGAGTGGCTGTGTGGGAGGACCAGGGGCTGTGGAGGGTGGCATTGGGTATGGGATGTGTGCTCTCCTTCCTGCAGGCAGACCCTGGTTACTGCCAGCCTGCTTCTGAAACGGGTTGTTAAGTGGGGACTGCCTGGAAGCACCCCCCTTTCTCCCTGGGCTCCACAGGATGCTCAACTGGGATGGAGAAGGAGGCAGGAGATGGTCCATCCCTACTTTTAAGGGGTGAGAAACTGCTCCTTCCCTGAGTGCTGGTCCCTCCTGATCTGTGGGTGCTGTACAGAGCTCTGCAGGCACACGCTCTCACCCTGTTCAAGCCCAGCTCAGGGGCTTAAAACTCAGAGCAAGGGCTGTAGGCAAGCTGTGCGGGGCCAGATGAGGCTGAAAACCAGGCAACTTTCCCTGCCAGGAGTGGGGTGATGCTGGGACGTAGGACAGCCTTGTTCCTTCCTGGGGCTGGGTCTGATGTTCTGCTGGTTGGTGGGCTTGAAGGCACCAACCCAACCTCCTCGCCTTGGCCTGGGCGCAGGCGGGGAAGAGGATCAGCTGCAGCAGCCGGGGCTCTGTCGGCAGGTACGTGCTGCAGCGTGGAGGCTGGGGAGGGCTTTTCACATCAGCATGACTTGCAAGTCTGCCCTGACCCTGCCTCAACTTATCTCAGCGGCTGCTGCCGTCTGCCTCTTGGCTTCCCCGTGCTTGCCTCTCGCTCCAGGCCTGGCAACCAGCCTGACCCACAGCTGCCCCAGCCTGGCCAGCGCTGCACTGCTGGGAGATGCTCCGGCTAGAAGCCAGGCAGGGGAGTTGGGCTCCTTGTTTTGGGAAGCTTTGTCATGCCTGACCTTTCCACGCTGCTGGAAGGGCGGTGGGAGTGTGGGTTGGTCCCCCCCTGCCCCAAGCCTGTGACCTGCTGGGACAGAGCTGTGTCTGCTCCATGTGGTGAGACAAGAGGGAAGGTGCTGCGATCAGGGTGAGGAGAAACTAAGATTTGGGCTGATCGTGTGGGGTATTTGTGCCCTGCTGGGGCTGAACATGCCCCTTGGAGTGAGGAGGAGGGGGGCAAGGCAGCAGGCTTGAAGCTGGCACAGGTCCCTGCCCACGCAGCATCCTGAGTATCACATCTCCACTCTGGCTGCCAGGCTCTTCCCAGCAGGCACCCCCTGCACCCACTGTGGTGCCAGTGTGTTTGGGGAGCCCTGGCAGGATCGTGGCCCTGTGGGGTGTTTCCTGACTCTTTGGAGGGAAGGAGGGAAAGTGATCTCCCACCACTTCCACTTAATCACCAGCTTATTCCAACTACAGCGCTGGGCTGGTGGTAGGGTTGGTAGGATGGGTCCTGCCCTGCAGCAAGGAGTGGGTAGGAGTCCCTCTAAGCCCCACTGCTTTCTGCCAGTCCAGGTATGATCCCGGAGGCAGGATTTACCTTCCCAATGCTCAGGTGCTCCACAGGACCGGCTGGGCCGGTTCTGGCCCTGCTCCCCCAAGGAGTTGAACCCCCCCCTCTCTCCTCCTACTGCTCTGGGGGGGCTGCTGGGGGCAGCTTGGTCCTGCTGCTGCAGGAGAGGGCCCAGCATGCTTGCAGGGGGCTGGAGCTGTGCTGGTGAAGATCACTGCAGGGGGGGATGCAAGCATACAGCAGTCTTCCAGGAAGAGCCCATGGCCTCACACGGCTTTCCTATGCCAGCTCCACTTCACGTGGCTGCCGGGTGAGTCATGCAGCCCAACCAGGCTTCTCGCCGCCAGGCCGGAGACAGGCAGGTCAGGGACTGCAGGGAGGCTCCATACCTCTCCTGGCTCCCTTCCCCTGCTCCCTGCACAGCCCTGGGTCTCTGGAAGAGCAGATGAGTGAGGAGGAGCAGAGGGACACATCCATGGGGAGGGATAAGGTCTTGCCATTCAAGGCTCAGCACAGTGCAGCTGGGCTGGTAGGACCCAGCAGGCTTGAGGGCAACCCTGGAGGGTCCCTAGAACAAAGTGAGCAGTGGAAATGTGCTCTCTCTTTCACTGAGGACCACCAGCCCTCTGCTGGGAATGGGGACACATCCTTTTCCATGCCCCCATCTCCCCCATCCTCCCCCCAACCCTGCCGTGCCTCACAGAAAAGCCAACCCAGGCATGCTGCGGCAGCAGCAAACAGACCGATTTTAATGCACATAACACCCAACATCACCACGGGAGGGACTCGTCCCTTCCCTTGCAACCCTCTCAGGCCATCAGCTGCGAAATGCAGCCACCCCTGGCCCTCCAGCTGCCTGCACAGAAGCTGGCTTGGGCTGCTTCTCCATCGGCCATGCCCCTGGCTTTGGTGGCGTCCCCACGGCTCGGCGAGGCTGTCGGGCTGGTCCAGCAGGGAAGTGCTTTTAGGGAGCAGAGCGGGTGAAGGCAGGCCCCGGGGCCAGGGAGCGAGCCCTAAGGCACATCAGAGCAGGTTTGGAGGGCCCAAGACCTCCGGGAGCTGGAGCCTAGGTCCCCTTCGGCGCGCACGTCTCAGTCTATCAGGAACTTCTCACCATCCACATCTCTCCCTGCAGAGCCCTTGCGCAGGGAAGGGAAGAAATCGGAGCGCAGGAGGCGGGAGAAGTACATGAGGATCATGGCGTCGAGCAGCAGGAGGTTGGCGGTGAGGAAGGCACCCTGGCCCTGCACTTCCACGTAGCGGAGGAAGTACCAAGTGAGGTAAGACTGGGGCGCCAGGCGGAAGATGAAGTACATCACCAGGTTGACGTACTTGTTGGCCTCGTAGAGCGCCGGGGAAGGCACGTTGCTCATCTTCAGTAGCATGCGGACAGTGAGGAAGATGTTGCTCACCTCCACCAGCAGCAGCATCATCGCTGCCACCAGGAAACGACCCGTGATGATAAGCGAGACAAAGGCAGAGATGGCCTGGGAGAGGGGACGCACACACAGAGCAAGGGTCAGTTCTCACCCTGGGGAAGGTGAGTCCTTCCCGACAAGGTTTGGTCATACACAGTGCTATTCCCCCCACCCAGAGATCCCAGCAGCCCCCCAGGCACCTTGGCCAAAGGAAAACCAGTCTGGAGAGCCAGTTCTCCTGGGTCCGGTCACACTTCCCTGCATGGGGAGCTGGGACCAGCCTCTGGCTCTTTACTCTCCCGGTGTGGCAGCCTGTCTGGCTCCCAGCGCTTGGAGCCGACGCTGGCAGGCGTCCTGGCCCACTGGGTGCCCTTGGCTTGTTGATGCTCAGTCTACCTGGCAGCAAGGGTGAGGCGGAGGGAAGGGCTCCGGCTTGCCCCGCTATAGCACACAAAACCTGCATAGGCTGAGCCCTGGGGTGCACAGTAGCCCCTCCGGGCATGCTGGCCCCTCACCTCCCCACGGCCATACTCACCATGGCATGGTGCACCAGGTACTCCCAAGACGAGCGAGACTGGTGGTTGAAGATGATGTCAAGGCTGTCGTGGATGAAGTAGCCTGCAGGATGAGGGAGAGTATTGAGGGGAATCTGGCTTGTGCACCATCACCCATTGCGGTAAGGGGGGGGCAGCAGGGAGGGGCAGGGTGGCGTGACTGTGCTCCAGGTGTCAGGAACGCCTCCGCTCCAGCTAAGCGTGGGGAGATGGCTGGGCCCTGGGGGCTCCTGCGGGCTCTGTGCTCATGATTAAGGCAGGAGGCACAGAGAGTCTCTTGGGGGGGTCATGCCAGGCGAGGCTGAAGAGGGAGTGGGCAAAACCCAGCAGGGTGACCATGGCCATCGCCCTGCCTGGATTCTTACCCGAGGAGAAGCAGACCAGCAGGTGCCCTGAGATGCTGTAGCCATCCTGGATGTCGGAGAGCAGCTCCGGGGAGTGCCATAGGCTGGGGCGACAGGAGAGGAGGGAAGTCAGAGGAGGGAGAGGGGAGTCAGCCTGGGTGCTGGGGACACAGGAACCCCTGTGTGCCTCCTCCCCAGGGGAGAGGAGCCCCCGTTGTGCACCGCGCCCCTGCCCGCCCCTCGTTGCCTCCGTACCGTACCTGAAGAGGGCCCATAGCCCGGCCAGAACGGAGTGTGCGAAAGAGACCAGGAGGTTCCGCCAACGCCAGACGCGGTTGGGGCGGCTCCGCACGGCGTCGGGCCGGGGCAGGGCCAGTGCGGCTCGTCGCAGCCCCCCGAAGATCGCCACGCTGCCGCCCACCAGCGCCGCCGAGGCCGCCCGCCAGCCCGGGCCCATCGCGGCCAGCTCCGGCCGAGCGGGGCTGAGGGGCGGGACAGAGGGTGGCCACGCCTCCTTCCCTATCCACGCCCATCATTGGCCCTGCCTCCTCCCCTCGACCACGCCCCCTCCGCGCCTGCGCGGGTTCCCGCACATCTGTCCCAGCGCTGCACAGCTGGCGGGGGCCCTGCACATCTGTCCAGGTCACTGTGTGCGTGTCCCGGCTACAGTGTGGCTGCCCCCTCCTCCGGGGGGTAGGGGTGATGGGGGTGTTTGTAGCACCGGGGGTGGCGGGAAAACCGCTTTTCCCGGGGAAAAACTTGGCGCCAAACTCTTGCGGAGGCATCCGCAAACGTCCGGCACGAAGGCACGATGAGGGAGCCGGGAACGTTGGGCTCCATCCCATCATCAGCCGGGGTGAGGTGGGCTCTGGTGCTGCTTCCTGCCTGGTGGGTCCCGTCCCATCGCTGTCCCCGCCCCGGTGCAGGACACCGGGCGACGGCTGGTAGAGGGGATTAAGCGGCGAGGGGGGGCCGTCGGTGAGCCGGGCTCGGTGTCGCTAGATGGCAGCATGGCCACGTGGTGTGGCCTTGGGGGTGGCACTGCCACCCCTGTCCCTGTCCCCGCTCCGCGAGGGAGTGCAGAGCACGGACACACGCATCCTCCCGCCATGCCACCATGGCCGGCCCCGGGAGGATGCTGGTGGTCCTAGGGGGTCTAAAGCGGGTTTGGGGGGACAGGGAGGGGACCCGGCCGCCTTGTCCTTGTCTCTACGACAGCACAGCCCCCCCGCAGCACGGATGGGGCTGTGAGGCAGGAGGCTGCTGTGGGCACCGCTGCTTTCTGTGGGTGCGGAGTGTCCTGCGGGGATCCCCAGTCGGGGCGGGGGAGCAGGCTCAGGACACCCCAGGTGGTCTCCTCTCCCGGGATGCTGCCCAAGAGGGGGGGTCCAACCAGGCCTCCTTTAGGTGTCGTTGCCTTCTCTGCCGCCCCCCTCGCAGGCCCTACACACGTGTTGGGGGGGGCGAACGGGCGCGGCCCGCCGTGTTTCGTCCCCCAGCGGCCGCCGTAGCAGCTCCCGGAAGTGTCTCCATGGAGATACGAGGAGCCCGGGCCCAGCCGGGGCAGTAATGGAGAAATACGAGCGGATCCGGGTGGTTGGAAGAGGGGCCTTCGGGTAAGGGCGGCGCCGGGTGAAGGGAAAGGGGGTCTCCAGGCCTTTTTATGGTGGCAACGCCAGAGGGGACGCTGGGCCTATGGCACCGCGGGGTTGGGGACCATAGGCCGCGTTACTATGGCAACAAGGTGCACGGGCCCTGTCTCCATGGCAACGCGGGGGGTCAGCCGGTGTGTGGCACCCTAGGGGGGAGGCGGACAGGCCCTGGCTGTTGCCATGGCGATGGGGTGACATGGCACTGTGTGTGTGACACCTGGGGAGGGGGAGGGATTGCAACCACTGTTACTGTCGCAACAGGGAAGGCAGAGGCTATGTGTCACCCTGGGATGGCCCGGCCCTGTCCCCCACACTGAGGCCCTGTCTCCATCCCGCAGCATCGTGCACCTGTGTCTGCGCAAGGCTGACCAGAAGCTGGTGATCCTGAAGCAGATCCCGGTGGAGCAGATGAGCAAGGATGAGCGGCTGGCGGCGCAGAATGAGTGCCAGGTCCTCAAGCTGCTCAGCCACCCCAATGTCATTGAGTACTACGAGAATTTCCTGGAGGACAAGGCGCTCATGATTGCCATGGAGTATGCCCCAGGTAGGCTCTGGTCTCCCTCAGCACTTGCAGCTGGTTCCTCAGCAGTTCCAAGCCCTCAGCTTGCCTTTGGTTGGGCTGCTGTGGCCCCATGTTGTGCTCTTTGTAAAGATCCTGTGCGTTGGACCTTAAGAGTGTTCAAACACGTCTCCCTTTAAAAGGTATTTTTGTAGAAAAACATCTGGAGCTCCTGGTGAACACCAAGCTGACTGTGAGCCAAGTGACTGAGCACTGGCACAGGTTGCCCAGAGAGGCTGTGGTGGAGTCACTATCCTTGGAGATATTCAAAAGACAGGTCATAGTCCTGGGGGCAACCTGTGGCCCTGCTTGAGCAGGGGCTTGGACCAGATGACGTTCTGAGGTCCTTTCCAATCTCAGCCATTCCCTGATTATGCCTCATGCCTGCTAATCATATCCCAAACAAAGATATTTCTAACACCTCTGTTGCTGATAAGTGTGCTACCATCTGCCCTTGGCTTAGGTTTCACACACATTTCCCTGTGTCAGCTCTCAGCCATCCTGATGGTCCCGCAGATCAGTGTGTGTGTGAAGGTGTGATTTCTAACGAGATTTGCTGCGGAGTTTAAGATTAAATCAACATTTGCATGAGGGTTTCTTCAAAGTTGTACAGGAGCCCTGAATCTGGACTTCCCCTTCTCGACAGGGGCCTCTCTGTGCCACGTGGCCTCTCGGACTGCAAGAATTCTCTTTTGCAGAACAGGCTTATCTTGTTCTGCCATTGAGCTTTATGTCTCCCTCCAAGAGCTGTAATTTTAGCATTTCTTTTCCTGCTGCCTTTGACAATATGTCAACAGTAACTTCTCTCTCGCTGTTTCTTCGTCCCACCAACTGTGCTGTCATTGTTCTCCCATGGTCTCAGGAATGTTGGAGGACACACTGCATGTCCCACCAGGACGTGTTTTCCCATGTGCTTGGCTGTTAAGATGCTGTGGCTAAATCCCCCTGCCTTTTGGGCTGGGTTTGGCTGCCCTGTGCAGCCACCCTTGCCGATAGCCCTTTGTTGTTCTTCGCAGGGGGCACGCTAGCGGAGTTCATTCATAAGCGCTGCAACTCCTTGCTGGATGAGGATACCATCCTGCACTTCTTCGTGCAGATCCTCCTGGCTCTTCACCACGTGCACACCAAGCAGATCCTGCACCGCGACCTGAAGACTCAGAACATCCTCTTGGACAAACATCGCATGATTGTCAAGATCGGAGACTTTGGCATCTCCAAAATCTTGAGCAGCAAGAGTAAAGCCTACACGGTGGGTGGCCTGGCTTTGCAGGGGGGCTACTTACCACCGTGGCAGCAGGCTGGAAATTCTGGACTTGGCTCAGGATAATCTCTTGGAAGCTGCTGCAGGCAGTGGGGTTGGATGTAGCATGCTTGCAGCAGGCCACATCCGCGTGCCACAGTGCTGCTTTGCTTCTTAATTGTCTTCACACCCAAGTTGGTTGCAGCTCTGTGGTCTGCAGAAAGGTGAGAAAGGCCTGCCTGCTCGAGCCTGGAAGGGCTTGGGTGTCTGGGTCTACTGGTGAGGGTAGACAGGGTTCCTCCCACTGTTACAATGGCAGAGGTGGTGTTTGCAGGCTCATCTGACACATACTTGGCAACTGAATTCCTGGCAGTGCCCTGCCATCCTGCCTTGTCTTAATCTCCTCTCTCTGCTTGAGACTTGGGTATCATTCCCCACCTGGGCTAATTTGACTAGACATTTGTATCACGCTTGTTGCTCTGGGCTGTTTCTCTGAAGTGGGTAGAAGCCAAATTAGAGGTAATCTCTGTATGTGCAAGGGAGGTCACCAGAAAGGGAAATCCTTGTGTTTTTGATTGATATTGTCAGGCAGATGTTGACACCAGGGAACAAAAGTCCATCTCTACTAAGCGTTGGTTGGCGGTGTTCTGGCCAGCCTGCACACTGGGCTCTAAATTGAGCCTTTCTCTTTCCACCTCACTGCCCCAGATTCACAGCACCGTGGTAAATTTATTTGTCTCTTCTAGGTTGTGGGGACTCCATGCTACATCTCCCCAGAGCTCTGTGAAGGGAAGCCTTACAACCAGAAGAGTGATATCTGGGCTTTGGGCTGTGTGCTGTACGAACTCGCCAGCCTCAAGAGGGCTTTTGAAGCTGCGGTAAGAGGGATATGGTTTACACCTAACACAGGGAGCCATGGCCTCTTGCAGAGGTGAAAATGTATGCTTGGATCACTCTTCTCACTGAACCTGTAGGTGTGAAGGCAGAGGGCAGTGCTGAGAACGTCTTGCTCCTCGGCCTCACCTCTGACTGCCAGGCTACTGTACACATCTCTCTTGTTTTCTCTCCAGAATCTTCCTGCCTTAGTATTGAAGATCATGAGTGGCACGTTTGCCCCGATATCAGACAGATACAGCCCTGACTTGCGCCAGCTCATCCTTAGCATGCTGAACCTGGATCCTTCCAAGCGGCCCCAGCTGAATGAGATCATGGCCCAGGCCATCTGCATTCGGCCTCTTCTGAACCTCTACACTGATGTGGGCAGTGTCAAAATGAGAAGGTAAGTGATACTGCTGCCTTAGTGTCCCTCGGGAGGGGCTGTCACAGCCCACAACATGCCTGACTGGCTCATGGTCTCTGTCATGGGCTCCGAAGGGAGAGTTGTCCCCATGCAGCTCTCCTGCGTTACCCAACGTGCAGCTGCTGTGGGCTGAGCCTGGCCCAGTGGCTCAGGGCCATGGCAGCTGTGGGCTTGTCATCGCAGTAACAGCAAATAGGGAATTGTGAGCTCAGGGGGAAACAAACTGATGCCAACTCCCCTCTCTCAGGTGGTATAAAGCACCTACCGAGTCAGTTTTGTGAGCCGTGGCTTATGCTGTAGCTTTGCCCAGACCTTCTGTGATCCAGGGCTCTGCAGGACCTGAGGGGTCAAGCTGACATTAAGGACTGGATTTTGTTGTGGCAGGCCTGAAAAACCCTTGGCTCCGGTGCCAACAGTGACCCACAGCCGGACAGGGGGACGAGTGAGCAGTGCCAGGCCAAGGGGTGAGTCCTGGCATGGTGTGTTCGACACAACTCCATTTGGAAGTACTCTTTCCCTTGGATGTCACGGTGTCGGAGAGGCACTTGAGCTTCTGGAGAGAGGAATTTAAGAGACGTCACCTTCTCTGAGCCCTGGAGGAGCCCGCGGGCATCTCAGCTCTGAGGACCAAGCAGCGCTCTTTCTCCAGCTGCCTCTTCTAGGTTTTGAACCCTTGAATCAAGTTCCTGCTGTTCTCAGCAAAGGCTGGAAACCAGCTGGGGGCGCTGAGGGGGGATGTCCCAGCACAGGGCAATGCAGCTGCCACTGGTACCAATTAGCTAGAGCTGTCCTGGTGCCACTTCCCCCATTTCTGGGATAAAATACAAGGAGCTGTTCCCATGTGCCTTTCTCAGCCCTGGCTGGGAGCTCCCCAGCAGCCCCTTGCCAGCCTTGGACTGGTGCTGGTCTAGCTCTGCTGGCTGGCAGGCAGCGCTGCTGGCACCCTGACTGCTGTCATTTCTCTTCCTGTGGGAGACGTGTCAGGGCTCTGTGTTCATGATTTCTCTTTGACCCATAGGTGCTCGAGGTGGTTCAGCCAGGACAGGAATCCCTCCTCCACTGTCGTCCATCTACACCTGGGGGAGTGGGATCACCACCCCCCTCCGCCTGCCCATGCTTAACACTGAGGTGGTGCAGGTGTCTGCTGGCAGGACGCAGAAGGCTGGGGTCACCAAATCAGGGCGGCTCATCATGTGGGAGGTGAGTGACCAGGAACCTGGGGCAAACAGTGGCTGTGGAAGGCTCAGATATGAAATTTTTGAGGAGGAGACGTTTCTGCTCACCGCATAGGCCCTGGTGCTGCACCCCCCGGGACCACGGTTCAGTCCAGGGTGCGGGTAACACTGCTAAGCCTGTGGGAAGGGGCTCATCTGAGTTCTCCAACCCAGCACTTGCTGCATGGAGGTGCAGCAGCTGACATGTCTTCTCTTGCCAGGCTCCCCCGATGGGTGCTGCAGGAGGCCCATCTCTCCCAGGAGCCACCGAGCAGCTCCAGCCCCAGTTTGTGTCTCGCTTTCTGGAGGGCCAGTCTGGGGTGACCATCAAACACGTGTCCTGCGGTGATCTCTTCACAGCCTGCCTCACGGGTGAGCTGCTGCCACCTGCCCTCGCCTGGCTGAGTCCCAGACCTCTCTGATGGCAGCTGGTCTGTGACTGCAGCATGATGACTGCTCAGAGAGGAACCTGAGAGATGCACGGGGCTGGGGTGACACAAAGGCCTCTGTGGCCTCTCATGTAACATCAGGTGGGGGTCGGAAATGGCAGGCATGGTCCTCCTATGATGCAACCCCGGTCTGCTTGGTCCCAAAGGTCTGTCTGGAGTGGGGAGGGCCACAGAGGGCCACAGATCTCCCCTCTTTGTTGTCCTGGCTGCACTGGTGCCACCTGAAGGTAGAACTGTCCTGTACAGTGGGGACTGCAGTGTGAGGAGTGTCTGGAAAGTTTAGCCTTTCTCTGCCACGTACTCTGTGAGTGTGACGCAGATACAAGCAGTGACCAGCAGTGACTGGCATCGCAGTGAGGAGTCAGCATGAACTCCTGCATGGCTGGTTGTCCTCAGCTGCAGGAAGGCAAGGTCTGAAGCCCCCTTAGAGTGGGCCAGGAGGCATTCTGGCTGGGAGTGGAGTGTGCACACCAGCCCAAGGCCGTGTTTGCAGAGCAAAGTCCTCCCAGTGGTCCTCTGGGAGCCCTGTTTGCATTTCTGCTGGGGATCAGGGCAGCAAATGACAGATATGCAACGGGCAAACTTCGTAGGCATGTGTTTTACCTATCTCTCCACGGTGTTTCCTGCCACCCCTCTGCTGGGCGGCTACTCAGTGAGTGCTCTGTGTATTTAACACCTTGACAGACCGTGGAGTAAGCAGCCTCTGCGTACACAGCTGCAATAATGTTATCTCAGCCCTCTCCTATCATTTGCTGTTTGTTTGGCGAGCTGTTGCAGCACATGGAGGCTGCTGCTCTCTGGAAGCTCACTGAAGGCCTCTGCCTCCCCCCAAGCTAGTTATGAGTCAGAGTGGGTCCAAGCAGAGCCACTGTCCTGGGAGCCATGGGCTGTGTGTGCCTCGCAGGGCCTCGTGTGTCCAGGAACATGACTTCTTTCTGTTTTTCCAGACAGGGGGATAATCATGACTTTCGGCAGCGGCAGCAATGGCTGTTTGGGGCATGGAAACTTCACAGATGTAAGCCAGGTTTGTCTCGAGGGTGCCGGGCGCGCTGCTCCCCCAAAGTAGAGGATGGATCGTGCCTTCTGCGCCACGTGAGAGGGCTCATCCCAGCTCCAGGGGTGTGCGTCCCCAACATGCTTTGGCATCCCACCCCTTCCCCCTCCTCTCCCTGTCACTGCGGGTTTTAAAAGACCCAACCTGCCTCTCTCTTTCTCTCTCTCCCCCCTCCCTACACAATGATCCCTTTGAGCGTGGGGGAAGTCAAGAGCTGCCTTGTGGTTGCTGTTGGCAGGCTCCCAGCTTGGAGGCTGCCTCCAATCACACACCTGCCTGCTTCACTCTTGGCCTGCAGCTGCCAGGGTTCACTGAGGAAAGTTATTTTTCAAAAGAGCCAGTATTTAAAGAAGAGCTGTGTGTTTCCGATTGGCTCGGAGCACTGGGGCTGAGAGCCCGTTGCTCCCTTCCAGCTTCTTCCTTGCCTGCCCTCGGATGTGGCAGCAGCCGATGGCTCCCAGCCGAGCCTGGGGACTGGTGCCATTTGTCACTGTGGTCAGCTTGCTCCTTCAATTCATGCTCCATCCGGAGCNAACAGCAGGTCACAGCAGGGGCTTGGGCGAATGATCCTCCGCACCCTAACGAACGTGGAGCCGATAGCTCACGGCTCCTCCCGCACAAGAGCCTTTTCAGCCAACACATCCTGCACACCAAGCCTCTGCCTGCTCAGAGCACGCGTTAACAGCCCCTGGCACTCCCCACATGGGCAGGGGGGCGAATCCCAGCCCTTCGGCTGAACCTATTCCTTCTCCAAACCGTTGTGCTGGCTCCTTTCTTCCGCCCCAGAGATGTTTGCATTATCTTCTGTGCTACGTGCACGTAGTCTCCAAACCCTTTGAAGACTGTTTGGAACAAAAAAAACAACANAGGCTGGGAGGTCTCGGCTGACGGCTGCTGCTCTACCCCTGCCAGCCCAAGATCGTGGAGGCCCTGCTGGGCTACGAGATGGTGCAGGTGGCCTGTGGCGCGTCTCACGTCCTGGCAGTTTCCAATGAACGGGAAGTGTTTGCCTGGGGCAGGGGGGATAATGGTAAGAGATGTTCTGCTTTGCAAAACAGAAGGCTTGTGCTTTCCGTTGCCTGTTCCCACTCCCCTCGCTGGCCCTGCTTGCCCACGGTCCTCTCCAGATGTGCCAGGCTAGGTGGGTGGGGAAGAGTTGCAGCTGCTTCACTACATACTACCTCCCCCCCTGCTTTTATGTTTCCTTGCCTTCTGTGATGATAAGTCCCAGGCTGGGCTCTTGCAGCAGCTACATCAATGTCATTGCTCATGGGGTTTGCTCAGTTTGTGTGCTGCCATCATCTGTGTCCTGCTCTGTCCCTTCTGCCAGGTCGGCTTGGGCTGGGGACCCTGGAGTGCCACAACTCCCCCCAGCAGGTCACAGTCACCCCAGAGCACGAAGCTCAGAGGGTCATCTGCGGCATCGATTCCTCCATGGTCCTCACAGTGAAGAACCAGATTCTTGCTTGTGGGAGCAACAGGTAAAGGGGTGAGGGTCTGTGCTCCCTCATACAACCTCCCGGGGCTGTCCATCTGTGTCCAGCCCAGGAAAAGGGAGCAAGGGGCTCTAGAGGACACCTCTGTGTGATCCTGCTTCCTAGTATCTTACCACCGATGGTGCAGTGATGCTAGGGCAGGATTTGCCTCTGGGATATCTGCCAGGCTGCATTTGGCCAGCTCTGAACTGTGCTTTTCTCCGTGCAGGTGTAACAAGCTGGGCCTAGATCGGATCAGCTCAGCAGAGGAGCCTTCCCCAGAGGACCAGGTGGAAGAGGCCACCGTGTTCACCTGTGCCCAGTCGTCCCCTTTGAACCGTGAGCCGATTGTGTGTGCTGACATCGGTACAGCGCACTCGGCTGCAGTCACAGGTGAGTATTGTGTGCCCACATCCCTGGGGGGCCACCTGCATTTTTACAGTCCTCCTCCTGCCTCCATTTCCCATGGATAGAGGCCCCAGAGAGGCTCAAGAGGTGCCCTGCTCCCCATGTTGGAGCTCTGTGGAGCAGGGTGTTCAGCCTGGAAGACAGGAAAGAGCTTCAGGGGCTTCAGTGCGTCATCAGTTGTTGCATTAGTTGTTTCTCTTCTCTCTGTTGTCAGCTTCTGGCCAGTGTTACACCTTTGGGAGCAACCAGCATGGGCAATTGGGCACCAACTCCAGCCGCAACAGCCGTGTACCCCACCTGGTTGTGGGGCTCCAGGCGATGAAGGTCACTGTGGTGGCTTGTGGGGATGCCTTCACTGTGGCAATTGGAGCAGGTGAGGTGCAAGGCCCTGCGTCCTGGGCTGCAGCAGACCCTAGTTTTCCTCTGCCTGCAGTCCACGCTGTGGCCAAGGCAAACCTGGGGAGATGGGAGGCCTGTTTGCTGGTGAGCTCTGTGTGCAGCGAGGGGTATGTATCCCTCTGCAGACGGCGAGGTGTGCACGTGGGGGAAAGGAGCCAGGGGACGCCTGGGCAGGAAGGACGAGGAAACGGGAACCCCAAGGCCAGTGCAGCTGGAGGAGACACATCCATACCTGGTGACCTCCGTAGCCTGCTGCCACGGGAACACGCTGCTGGCCGTAAAGCGTGAGTAGAGGCTTTGTTACTCTGACTCCTGCCGTGAAAGTGCAGCCAGACACAACGCCTTGTGACCGGAGCTGCACCAAGTTACCCTGGCACATAAGCTCTGTGTTATTCTAGTCCCTCTAGAGTTGTGGATGAACAGAAATAACTCAAAACCCATAAAAATTCCCCTTCTGCTATGCCGTGCTGTGACACTGCTGCTTCCACTGGGCTGGGGGAGCAGAGGGACAGCAGAAACTCTCTCGTGCACTCCCAGAGCAGTGGGCTGGCCAAGCTGAGGGCGGTGTGCTGGCAATCCACCGAGTAGCCAAAAAGAGCAGCTCTCTAATTGCTGCTGCTGAAATAGAAGCTGAGATTTGAGGCGTCATTTTGGCTGCTGGCTTTCCATTGTGGTTTGGAAAAGATAGCGATGGTTTTGTGGTTCTTCTCTGCTTGGGCCAAAGGCGGCATCGTTGCGTGGTTAAAACGTGCCCATGGGGTGACCTGCCCTTCC
>VXBJ01006734.1:638511-673562 GCA_013400055.1 Nycticryphes semicollaris | reverse complement strand
TCGATCTCTTCAAAATTTTGTTTTTTTTTTTTTCTTTTTTTTTTTTTTTTTCTTTTTTTTTTTTTTTTTTTTTCTTCAATTTTGTACGATGTCTTAAAGATTTTTAAACCATGCTCGTTAAGGAAAGTTCAAGGAGCAAATACTTAAGGCTTTGTTTTTCCAAGGGCTGTGAGGGAGGCCAGTGGATGGCAGAGGCCAGTGGGTTCACCCATACACAATGCTACTCAAACCCACACTACCAGGCGACATTCATACAGAAATATTACACTTAAAAGTTACAGTGTAGAGCAATATTTTTAGCCAGTGTACATATAAAGAATCAATGCATTTATTTTTAATTACTTTTTGTTTGTTTGTTTTTCCTTTTTCTTTTTTAATTTCCAAACTTGATTGTGATCATTATGTTCAAGTATTAAGTCTCGTTAACGGAGATGAGAAATCTTCTACTTACAACAAATTGGGCTGTTAGGAAAGGAAAGGTGTGTTTCGGTACACTGAGGAGAACAAGACGCTGAGGTTACTCAACAGTTAGTGTCCTACGGTCACTGACTCGACTGGCTGCTGGAGGCGACGTGGGAAAGGAAGAGAAGGAGTTAGGCACCGAGACCCTGGGAAAAAGGGATGTTATAAATAGCTTCGCTAATTCCCAGAGAGGAGAATTGTCCCATTAAATCTGCTGTGGCCTTTGGATGGAGAGGGATACGGGACCGTGGGTCCCACAGCGGCTCGTGAGCGGAGCTTCGCTTCGGCGTGGGGACCCGTGCCACGTCGCCCCGCTCATTGCACCGGAGACGAGCTCGAGTTACGTCTCCTCGCCCTTGAAAATTAATTCTAGCTACCGGAGAAGCGACTGAACCCTTTTTGGAGTTGTCAGTGGGTCTGGATTCCCTTCACGTCAGGACGGCCAGACTCCTAGCAGCGAGGGGTTCATACAAAGCTAGCTCTTAGGCCGGCGAAAGGGGAGCGGGGAAGGGAAAGAAGATGCAGAAAAAAAACCAAGGCAGGTAACTACAGCAGCGATGCTGCCTACTTCTTAGAACCGCCGTTTCCCCCTTCCTCCATACCCTGTCCACAGAAAAAAAAAAACAACCAAAAACCAACCCCCCCCAAAAAAACAAAACCCCAACCAAAAAAACCCCAACGAAACAAAGCGTCAGAAAAACCTGCCAGAGACTTTTGACTTTGGACAAAGTCTAAATGATAAACACGGGTGTCTCAGCAAGAAACAGCTGAAAAGCTGCTTCTTCCATTAATGCCTAAATACATACCCTACTAGCTCTTTTCAAACGTAGGCTTCTTTTTCAACTAAATAGGCCTCTAGACAGTGCAAATGGTCAATGTTTAACGCGTTAATGAAACGGGCTTCGGAGTTGAAACTAAGCCCTGCTTCCTGACAAAATTTCTGCTGCTCTTAATCTTCAGAGGAAATGGAGATGGGAATTTAAGCAGCTACGCTCCCTCGCTCTTGACGGAGCTGGCGAACAGATGCAACTGCGAAACCCTGCAGCAACTCAACATCAGTCCAGCGAGCAGCTACTGAGCAGAAGGCAAAAAAGCTGCACAAGGGGGATGCTGCGGCGAGGAAACAGCTGTGGCGTGAAGTAGTGTAATGAAATTCTTTGAAACAAAAGGCATGTTAAATATTTGATGCATAAAGGAGCTAGGTAACACGTAAGCAAAGCTTTTAAATATGCAGGATGTCTTCTTCCAATGGTTACTATAATGATCACACAAGTTTGCAAGTTAAAAATGCCTTGCTTATTAATTAAAATTAAGACTAAACCTATAATTTTGTCTGTGAAAGTGACTGCAGCCTATCTATACCCTGGGTGTTGAATATGAAGATTTCGACTATCGGTTGGTTCAGGTGCTCGGTTCATGGGAGGCCGATGGACTTTTCCCAGCACAGCCATGCTCTGATCTCGGAAGCAGGACTGCTGGAAGTCCCCACTTAGGTAATCCATGGTCTGCATCACATTATTCTGGCTGGATGGACCAGCTCCAGCTCTGTAATGAGTTCCTCCTGCACAATCTAGCGGCGCTCCCGCTGGCTGTCCCCCGTGGAAAGGCATGGCGAGGTCCTGGGACCCAGAGCTGTCACTGTTGGGTGTGGGCAGAATGTTATTCCAGATGGGCTGGAAATAGTGCCCATTGGTATATGGCAAGGGTCCCTGCAACCCATTCACAGGCGGAGAAGGCGTAGGCTTCTCGATGGGGGGCTTCAAGCTGAACGACTGGCCCATGCACAGTTCTTGAGGGTAGTTTGAAGTTTTGCCGGGAAAACTCTGCCCTGTGATCTCTCTCTGAGGGTGCTTCCCTGCGAGTCCAGCAGGCCCAGCAGCATCCCCACACATTTGCTGCAGATGTGCAAGCTGGTGCTGGTTCCACGCAACCGATTTGATTTCGTTCTGGTAGGCAGGAGGCACCCTGTTAATGTTCACCATGGGCACATTAACAGAGGCAGGAGGAATAGCAGCAGCAGCATGATCTACAGGGTTTACTACACAGGAAGGCATGGGTGTAGGGACATTGTGAGTAGATACCCTGGTACTTGCATTGATAAGCAGGTTGCGACTTATAGGGCTGGGGTTTGCAATCTGTCCCTCACACACTGAGGTAGTGCTAATGCCAGCTCTGGCCTGGCAGAACTGGTTAATCTGGTGCACAATGCTGCTCAGGTCCGGTGGCTGGTTCTGCTGCAGGGTGGCAGCCATAGAGAGGGGAATGGTTGAGGTAGACACGGTCACATTCGGCGGCGCGTCTGCATCCGGCATCTTTCTGCTTCCATGTAAACCTGGCTGCAGCAAAGGATTGGGGGGGTGCTGCAGAGTCTGGTGTGCCATGGTCTGAGGATGCTGCAAGCCCTGCGGCTGCTGCATATTCTGAGGGTGCGGCAGCGCCTGGGGCTGCGGTATCCCCTGAGGGTGCGGTAAGCTTTGTGGCTGTGGTATACCCTGAGGGTGCTGCAAAGTCTGTGGCTGCGGGATGCTCTGGGGGTGCGGCAAAGTCTGTGCATGCTGGAGAGCCTGCTGGCGAGCGAGCGCCTGGGGGTGGGTTAAAGTGCTAGGTGCAACGTATGGTGTGGAAGGGGGATTCATCATCGCTTCCGGCAGCAGGCGCGTGCGCGTCCCGTCAAAGTCTTTGATAATTCCTTTTGCTGGAGATTTGACTATCGCCAGGAGGCCTGTTTTCGTGGTGGCCTGAGATGGGTAAGGACTGTACCTCTGGCCCGAAGTATCAAGTCCGTTCACAGTACGGCGTATGTGTTTCCTCTGGGGAACCTTGACACTGTTTGGAAAAATCTTTATAGTCAGTGGATTGTTGGCGACCTTCTTAGCATAAGCATCCAATTCTGCTGGGGTAGGATACTGTGCAGATCTCATTTTCTGTGTAGTGTCCCCTGTGGAGAAAGGAAAATCATCAATACCGGTTCTGATAAACAAGGGATCAACCCCAGGGCAAGATAATTGCACAACAAAGGTAGAAAACCTCCAAGGAATCAAGAGGTAAGAACTTCATCTTCCCAGACCAGCAGACTCTGCACCAGGTACCTCATTCCCTTTATTACCTGGTGACCAACACAACCCCCAGTTCAGCTTAAGGCAAGACCTGCCCAGGGGAGCAAAACCAAACCAGTGTTTTGATCAGAGTGTATTTAGAGTTGGACAAAACCCGGTAACGTGCTATAAACATGGGATTGTCTCCAGCTTGAAATATTTCTTACAGCTTCCAGTGGTGGCTTAGTTTCTATTCTCTTAATTTAAGGCTGCCTCCCCACGGCTCTTCAAGCCGTTCTCAGTATCTTTACCGTGTAATTCAGAAATCAGAAAGTTATGAATTAAACATTAAACCCGTGTAATGCTGAGGTGGGAACATATAAAGCACTTCAGCTCAAGCCTCCATTTACATCCGAGTTCTTTCCTAGATGCTGGCATCTGAAAGCACTTTGAGTGTCTTTTTGTCCATTAGGAAGCCCTTGTCAGACCAAGTTCAGCAAATGGAAGGAGGCTGCACGTGCGTTATTTTATGGCTTGCAATTATTTCTTCAGCTGAATTTTCAGGGTGGCACCTTGCTCAGAACAGCATCCTCACAGCTCACAGCAAAATAACCCGATTACCCCACAAGATTAAAAACACACCACTCCCCAGATACAGACAAAAGATTTCTGGAGACAGGGTTGTGGTTTTGACTTACTCCGATTTACCAGATACCTACCTTGCCCACAAGTTTAAACTGCTTCAGCAGCTTCAGAAATCTAGGGAAATGCTTGTGCCTCTCTGGCTGTAATCACATTTCAAGCAGAGAGCTGGGCCCTTCCCCTTCCACAGCTCTGCTGCTTAACTGCTATGGGACTACTGCTGTAGAAGTGATTTTATAATCTTCAAATAACGGGCTTGCAGTTCGACAATCCGATTTTGTGTTTGCTTGATTTCCCCCCCACCACCTTACAAACAGTTTATTGGCAAAAACCCTATCTTTTCCATGAAAATTTTCAGCAGCCCCACACCATCTGCTGCTGTGCTGAAAAGAATGGGAAACGTGGCAGCCGGCTCCTCCAGAGCCCAAGAGCACCCCAGCCCCACATCTGGCCCCTCTGAGCCAAGGAAATCTAACTCTCCAGAGCAGAGTTTGATGCTCCCAGGTGAACAGCCCTTCCTCTTGAAAATCCACCTCTGATTCTTTTAAGCAAATGGTCCCCAATTACAGCTCAAGTTTTAGTACCACCCATCTCACTCTCTATCTCTCTTTGCATCCTGTGGCTTCCAGTCTTCACAGGTGAAGGATAGCAGAACTGCTGTAAGAGCACTCACTTTCAGAAAGTAAGGGCCAGAAAATGAAAAAAAAAAAAGGATAGATACCAAAAGAAAGGATAATTATAGAAATAATAAAAATATCATTTGTGAAATAAGAAGCTTTGCAGGCAGGATGTCTTGCATCTCTAGCACAGCACGTACCACCGCCCCGGTTATATTCTTACTCTCTGTGCTGTCCAAACATTGGCACATCCCACTCTTCCTCTTAATCAAAGGAACCACTCATTTGATATTAACCTGAACATCCTCGCTGTTCACATCCCCATACCTGCTGCTGCAGGCAGGTGGTTTCTCTGTCTGTCCTTTTGAGCCAGCTGCTATGCTCCGAAACACAGAGAAGAGCCTCTGCATGGAGTGTGCCACTCCTACCTTGCCTCAAGAGCCAAGGCCTTCATGAACTCCCAACCTCTACTTTCAGCATTGCCCACGCTCAACAAGTTCTGTTTCTTCCCCAAGAAATCACCCTTGCATCTCTCACCATGAATGAGAGAAGAGCCATCAACAATGGACAAAGGAACCCACTCCTCTGTGTATTACAGGTTACGTTACCATTATGGCCATTGTCATATAAAGCTTTTATTTTCAAATAAGTAGATCCTTTAAGACACCTTGACCATGAAAATTTCCCAGCCCAGTTTGCATTTCTACAGGCATATTAGCGAATTAGGTGGTAAATATAAACACTGAACAGATACACTAAATATTCTTTTACCCAAGTATCTCCTTTTTTGTTACATGGGAGCTGCGATGGAAGCTTTTAGGAAGCAGCTAAAACGTCAATGGCTGAGGCTATTGGTGACAATACAACCATAAGCCCAAACGCAGAACTCCTTCCTCTGATGAGAGGAAATAACCCCTCAGATAAAAATTAAATGATGCACCAACATCAGATTTAGCATCCTACCAAACGGCGAACCGTATTTTGAATCCCTCAGAAAGGATCTTCTGGAACCAACCACCACTTCGAACACAGCCCGTTTTGCGTACGGTTAAGATTATGCTCCTTCTTACTACGGACTAATTCAGCCAGTTCTGCTTGGGGCTGAGCCAGGTGGTGTATTTCCGAGCTGCTTAAAATGTGCTTTGCTCACAGTTCCACAGGCAGGATTCGACAACTGGAATAATTCAGGCAGCAAAAAATTAGGAGAAAGGCATCGCAGGGCGAGCAAGAGTCTCAATATTCCATACGTACATCCTATAAACCAGTAAAGAACAATTAGGTCTGGTTACTAAGTGAATGAGAAACCAGCTGGAGTAGACCAAAAGTGCTGGTATTAGAATACCCCAAGTGTAAGAATTGTGGAACAGGCCAGGAAATGACGAGGAGGATGGCAGATGAACAAGATACATGAAGAAAGCAATGGGATGAGCTCTACAAAGTTACCAAATGGTAAATGCGAGGCAGGTTACTTTTGTTGCAAAGTAATTATTACATGTTTACTAGAAGGCAAAGCCTGCAGATGAACAATTACTCCAATAAGTTGGTGAGCTGAGAGTTCACACTCCCGCTAATCCCGTGGCAACCAATTCATCTGGTCACGTTCCCGTGCGTGTCTCGCTGCCGGTGCTGTTTTTATCACAAAATGAGATATATTTCTCTGCCTCACCTCAGCACTAATGTAACATCTTTTAAGTGCCTCTCGCATTAAGGCTTTAAACCCCACTGCTTTTAAAACTGCCCACTGTTAACTTGTCATTAACATTAACCAAAATACCAACAGGCCTTCAGGATTCCTACCCTAACGAGAGCATCCAACGTTGGGGCAAGAGAAAAACAGCTGTGCCCACCTTCTGCATGAAAACCTCACCTTGCAGCAGTTTCTCTACCCTCACCCCTAGAAAGGACTCGATTTTAGCTGATGACTCCAATATTCAGTCCCAACCTGCTCTTCCCTCTTTTGTCCCTACCCCACAAAAGCTCAAGAAGCTTTACTATGCACCGCTGTCAAAATAAATAAATACATAAATAAATAAATCACTCTATGTCCAACAGCACAGGCAGACACTGCCCAGTCTTGCCTCAAGCATCCCAGTTGACTGCTCAGATTTATACTGGAGTCACTGGGAGGAAGGAAAGAACACCAACATGGAGTCAGCGCGAAATCCTCCGCATGGATAAAGACAAATTTCTGGGTTAGCCTTTCCTGTGATGTAGGTTGGAATTCAAAGAAAAATATTGAAATTGGAAGTCCTGTAGTGATCTGCTTCTAAGGGGAAAAAAAATACGTGTGTATTAATCTACAAAACTCCTACTGCACAGACCATCTTTAAGGAAAGCGCCTCTTATTTGAAAGTGAATAAGAAAAAAAAAAGGTAATTGAAGTAATGTGGGGTTTTAAGTGTTAATAAAAAGTTTGATCCAGAAAACCACACTTAAAAAAAATTATTAATAACAAACAGTGTAAGTCTGAATAAAGGCCATCACGCAGAGTTCTGTGCCTTTTATAAGAGCAATAGCGCTATTATTAAAGCCTGCTTCCAACCCCCCATCAAAAGTCACAAGTCACCATTCATTAAAAACGCTCATTAACTCAGCTTTCCTTTGGCCAGGGGCTATTTGTGCATATACAGCATGGAGAGAAACGCACCAATTAATCTTACACACATCTGCAGCAGGGGTGAGCAAGGGCTGCACAAGCAGTTTCACTTTCCGTATAAATCAGAACAAACTGGAACAGCTGAGCATTACCACTGCCAGCTACTTCATGTCCTAAATTCTTTTAGATTCAGTACCTGAAGCTCTTCACTAAGAAGGACACAGAGATGCTTTCAGCACGGGGAGAAGCAGTTCTCAGAAACAGCATCAGGTACCATCAGGTTAAGAAACTGCCCACATACCAGCACTCTGCCTCATAAACGCTTAATTAGCAAATACCTGATTTGAACGCAGCTGCCCTCACATGAACCTCACCCATTTGCTTTCAGAACTAAGCTTTCTGATCCACCAAAGAAACTTTGTGTAATGCAAGGACCTAGTCGTGTTCTCACCACAACAGCCTACCTTTGGAAAAAAAAAAAAAACACCCAAAACCAAACCACGTGTCGGTCAGCAAACCTTCAACTGGAAATGGGAAAGAGAAAGGAGGGCAATGTCCAGTTTCACACCAGCTAAGGAAGTCCTGAAGTAAAGATTTTTACTATTGCTGAAAGTGTTGTAACAATTACCAAGCCCATGGAGCTGGCAAAACTGCTATGAGAGTGCTGTAGGGGAGCCCAGGTGTGTACGTGAACAGTGTCATGCACCTCTGGCAGGGCTTAAACACGTCACCCTTAACTGGAAAATTATCTTACCTATTTTCAGTGGCACCACAAGACCTAACAGAATAACAATTTTAGCTCTAACTGGAGTGTCAGTCACTTGGTTTTAAAGAGCAACGAGTCCATCAGCGAACTGAGGATACAGAGATCTCCCAATGCACGTTTCAAATACAAGAGGCAGGTCACAGCCCTAAGAACCGAGTCCACAGACCGTACGTAGAAATTCCAGCTGAACAATCCACGTGCAACTTCAGCAATAAAGAGGAGAGACAGAGTAAGATTTAAAAAAAAACATCTCTAGCCTGTAAACTTCCATTCCCCAAGCTTAAGTTCTTCTTAAAAATACTAGTACAAATATCAAAAAAATGGCTGAAGTTATTAAAAAAAAAAAAGAATTATCAGAGTACTCTGCAGACATATTTTCAGAGACACCAAAGAGACATCAGAAAGAAGATGGCATCTTTGAACTTTAATAATTTGGGCTAGATCACTAGTATTTGCAGTATATGCCCCAGGTATGTAGAACAACAGAGCTGCTGACCTCAAAAGGTTTGCATTAGCCTGATCCAACTTTTATTGGTGTCTAGGAGTAATTAAACGAATGGAAGTGAAGAAGAGTCAGGAAAAAGTTGTGTTAAGAAGCAAGTCAGCTGACACACTTTTAGCACAAAATGTTTTCAGCAAAGAGGCACAAATCTCACAGAAAACCTCACTTGCATTTCATCTTGCTGTGGTTAAAATTAACCTTTATAAAGCCAGGGAGGGGGGAGAGCTCGCTTGCACACACGTGAACCTCCACAGCGATTTCTCAGAGCCCTTATTGATGGATGCCTTGAAGGCACAACAAAAGAAAGACTCTAACATTAAATATTTTTTTCCACTGTATCCTAAATGTTTATGTCACAGCTGTACCAGAGCCAGATTTAACAGTTAACCACATCCTGCAGACAAAACATCACTCACATTTCTGAAGTCCAGTGTTCATCTGCGTGTAAGAAAGAAGCTGAAAGGAGAGGTCACCTGGTCCTGGCAGACAGGCCAGCATGGCAGACAGGCACTAACACAACATGGGGCATTCACTCCTCTGCACACTGCAACAACAGAGAGACAATTCAAAGTTATAATACAAGGAGGAACACAGAAAAGAAAGCGGCAAAGAGCCATCTCTGGCTGAAGGCCTGACCAAGCACAGATGCACAACCACTGCTCCGGCCCTTCCTGCATCTCCTAACGGCAACAGAGATCCTTCCACAAGTAGGTCATCTACAGGGTTAAAACCAAAAGAGCCCTCTTGCTCTCCTCTGCTGCTCGACACACAGAGGAGAGCCCTTAACTCTGCCTTCAAATTGCAAAGGTGGCTGTTAGGAATGGTAAAGAAACCACCATCATTCATTTTACTATATATTGAAATGAGCTGGCTATCTACCAGGTATAGCCGAAGCAAGTCCTCTGGAGAAATCCTGTCAACTGCTCTTTTACATTTAATAAAAAGGCATGGCATGCATAAATTGAAGGCAAAGTATGCAGCGCTCTGCCTCGTGGCAAGATTAAGCTGCATGCTACAGCTTGTAATTTCTGTGGTCCATTAGGCTGAAAGATGAATGGCTACAACTTCCTTCATTTCACAGGAGACTCCCTTAACCTTGCACGGCTCCGGGTTAGACAAACAGCAAGACGTGCCTTCCGCACAAAGGAGCTGCAGAGGTGCCACCACCCTCTACTGCACAGGTTTGGTGTTTATGAAATCAAACCTCGGAATGAATGCAGGGAGCTCTACAGCTCTTTTGTATACAGAGCCTGTGCTGCTACACCCTCACACCCCATCATCAGCCTACAGGTACAAGGAAGGCTTCCAGCAACAAAGCTAACTCAGGCTCAAAGTCTCCCAGCGTTGCTAGGAGAAATCTGAGTTGGAATAAGGTCTCTAGAGGCCACCTGGTCCAAGCCCTGGCTCAAATCCCCCATCGCAGCTACCAGGGTCAAGCCACCAGCACTTTAGAAAGATCTAGGAAACAGGGTGGCTGAGCCAAGCTGGAGCATCACTTGACTTCTCCTCCTCGCCCAGATCTCCACAAGCATCAGTGCCATTATACAGGGAGTGCTTTTGCTCCTTAGAGCAGCTTGAAAGGCCCTGGGGCTTGTTATATGGCCCCCAAAACAGGGAAAGAGTGGGAGGCTTCGAAAGTTACAGGCTGGTTTAATTTCAGTCCTTTCAAAACCCCAAATAAAACAGCTGGGGAGGTATTGAAAGATCAAGACAGGTGAAGCAGAAAGCTCCAGACCGGCACAAGAAGCCACGGCTGCAGAAACCTCACAGAGGCCACTTGTGAAAGAGTCGCACCGTGGAGGACTGTGTAAGTGACATCAATGGAACCTGTGGATGACACCCGACACAGCAGGAGCAACGCTGTGTCCCGGACAGCGCCACCGCCTTCACGCTCCAGAGAGTTCCAAAAGCTGGTTTCTCTACAGGGATGTTTTAATGACTTTAATTTGAAACCTAACCTCAGACCACCGTCACAAGTCCAACCGCCCAAGGAGCACCTGGGCCAATACAGCAAACAGCGTGGACTTAAAGCTTACCCAGAGCACAGCAATTAGGCACGGTGTGTAATTCATTAGCTCCACGATCGTGTGTGTCTTCTCGGTTCAACACGCAAAGGGTGATCAAACCAACGGCCAAGAAATCTTGTGCAAATATTAATTTATGGAAACTTCTGTATCTCCACTGTGTAAGCGCTCTCAAAAGCTGACTAAGCATTCCTGATCAAGTGTCAGGGTGACTAACGATTAAAAGTAATTAGGGGCACTGAATGCCAGCCCTGACAACTCCATGCTATTGCCCATTTATCTCACCCACTCAAGGCAGCCACAAGCTCAGTGCCACGAGAAACAAAACACACAATGTCACCCAGCCAGAGAGATGACAGAGCTACCACCAAGAGAACAAGTGTACATTCATTCTCCATTTCATCCCTAGGAGATAGTCATGTTCTGCACTCCTATAAATTCAAGACTTGTAGTTCTATAAAAAAAAAGATCAAAACCTGGATTTTCTTCTCACCCTCTGTAGCAGGTGGAGTTCTCAGTCCTTCAGGTGTTCAGAAATGATGACGGAAGACCTGTCGCATCCACAACTTAAAGGAATTGCTTTAGGAACCAAAAAGTTGCTCAGCCTTTATAGATGAGATTTGTTGATGGCTTTAAGTATACAATGGTCAGTGAAACTTTGCAAACAGCCTGTGGGCAGCAGTTTCTTGCCCCAAATCATGCCCAGCAAGACAAAAAAAAAAAAAGACAAAACAACAATCTGGCTCCTTTTTTAATCAGAAAGACAAAACCGCTGTGAGTTGCTAGAGCTTTACCTGACTAAGCAACAGAAACACTCACAGTCAGCAAGAAAAAAAATAGTAATTGTATTTTCCTTTTTTTCCTCATTTCATCAACCTTAGAAGACCGACAAAACCAAGACCTATTTCTCAGTGAAAAGCAGACAAACAAAATTAAGAGCCTTCACTTGTAGTCAGAAAACCATCAGACCACGCCGTTCCCATCTTCACCTAAGCATCCATCTTTTACCCCAGTAACATCTGCCACCAGCCCAGGATTACTTCCTTCCCATCCCTCCATGGCCAAAGGAGCTTCGGTGTCTAAAGCATCACTTAACTGATGGCAAGTTTGTGTGCAGCCCTGGAAGGGAGAAAAGCGCTCTGCAGCGCAGCGCTGCACTCAACAGGCTCTTGGACTGAACAAGCAGCGTTTCTGACAGCGAGATACGCGGAGGCTTTGCTCACCTGCTCCATCATTAACGCTCATTAAAGCCTGAACGCTGTGACTCTTCGAGTAAGCCTCTCGTTGAAGTGCCACGGAGAGGCTCAGCGCCACGCACACAGCAATAAACAGGATAATGGCACATTAGGAGAGAGAAGAAGTGATTAAGAGCGGTCACAGCATTCAATTCCGAGTGGCCAGGCTCCTGTGATAAGACAGCAGCGTTTCCTTGAAGGTCAAAACATGTATTTACAGAAGCTTTAGCTCCAATACAGAGAGGAATGTTACAAAGAAGGTTATAAAGGCAAGTTGTTCCCGCAGGCGGATAATCATTCCAGGCAATGCCAAAGGTTCATAAAAGACTGGGGTGGCAATAATAATTTTAAAGGAAACACTGGACTTACAAAAATAATTTTAAGTGGAAGTATAAAAATCACTCTTTTAGCTTGATTTGCAAGAACTGCATTGATGCCATCTAGGTCACTGCTGAGCGTTAAGAAAAGAAATTCACACTTATACAGAAGTGCTGACCATAACTCTATCCCTGAATTCCACATTATAATTCAAATCCTGCTCCAATTTTTGTTCTCTGCAAAATTAACAATTTTTTCAAAATCGAGATCTCAGCATTTGAGAACAAATGCATTTGAAATATCTTTACAAACAAGCCCGTTCACTTCCCTCTGAGATACTCGGCACCTTGTCTGCTTCTTTCTGTCCCGACTCATCTACAGCACAAGCCAGAGCAGACAACCTCAACACACCACCCAGCTCAAATGAACTGAAATCCCCCATGTGGACTGTATTTGGGCTGGAGACGAGCACAAGTGACTCTTCAAACTGTTGTTGGGCACAACCTCAGGTCGGCAGTGAAGGGTCCTGACACAAAGGCAGCTGGGCCCCGTCATCCCCTCCTGTGTTTGGCTTTATTGCTTCTAATTAGTCCAGAGCAGGAGATAAACTGAACTTGGCATCTCAAAGACTTCTTAGCAGCAGACTTGGCTCCACGGTGGCAACTTGTGTGGGCACCAGCACCTGCAAAGCTCCCTGTGGGGCTGCTGCCCCAGCCCCTCCAAGGATGGGCAGTGTGTTACTGGGGGAACTGGAACGGACACAGCAAGTCAGGAGCCGAGAGGCGTTTTGCACTGCACCAGGCTCAGTAACAATGTCATCTAAACCAGTTGGCTGCAAACTGGAGAGCAAGATGACCAGTAGGCTTTGGCACCCAGCAATGGAGGGCAGCTGTAAAGCCCTTACCTTTAGGGGCTTTTGAATTGTAGTTTAATCAGTTTTTAAATTGTATTTTAAACTGATTCTATACGCTGCCAAACAGTGAGCTCCATCTTGAAAATACATATAAAAAGATAAAGTACATTTCTAGAGGAAAACAGTAATTACATTGCAAGAAATTAATCAGTACCCCTCTTGGAAGTGATTTTCATCTAATGTGTCTGTAGGATATAGCCTTAACACTTCACATACTGCAGGACGCTCTATGAAATAGTCAACAGGTTTAGACACATGATCAGATTTTTTTTCTCCTAAGTTTTATTAATAATTAAATCAAAGCATGTTAAGCTTAAGAGGTAATTGTCACATCCCCACAATGACTGTTACGTTCAGACTTACCGGCACATCGGGCTGTTTTTCAGTCCGGGCAGCATAGTGTCCCCTGCACTGATTTTCAGAGTAAAGTCCTGTCACCACCAAGGCTCAGGGGGTAAGACAGAAACCTCCCTGTACAACTAATAATCACTTCCAGCAAAACTCACCATCATATTGACTTTCTGGACTAAAAATACCTAGTATTTTCTAGTTGATATTCAAAGATTAATATTGCCTCTGCCAGTCCCTGTGCTCCTCAGGCCAGGGGAGATTTTACAAGTGAGAGTAAAAGCTAGGTGTAAAGCAACTCAGCGCTAGTAGGAAATTTCTAATAACTCTAACACAGCTTTATCATTATATAAACAGACCACATACGTAGAGTTATTGCCAAGTTTTAAAACATGCCAGTCTCTGAAGCTCCCAAGAGGCCTTACAGGGTAAGCACACAAAGGAAACACTCCCCACAAACCATCCCCAGCCCATGAAATATGGGAAACCGAGCCGGTTTAGACGAAAGGGAGCTGGTGAAGTTTAAAGTTCGGTTCCTGAAAGTAAACACGCATGTTTGAAATTCCACGATTAACTGCGGGCTTGTTCACAAAGCTCGGGGCCAGGAGGAAGCAGAAGTATCTACGCACACACAAAAGAAAAGCTCCGAACTATTCCAAGTTTCCAGCACCCTGGGGTGCCCCTAAAGCCGTGTGAGGGTTGTTAAGCGCTTGCGGCTGACTGATACGCTTCGCTTCTCCTCGTTATTCACAAGGTAGCCCCGTGAAATTCCATAACCGCTGCCGGGATTCACGGCAACCCCCAAACGCACGCGGCACATTCCAAGTCCAGCATCTACAAATGCTGCAAACAAAACCAAAAACTAACTCGGGTTGTGAAGTTTCTTTGGTACAAACGTCTGAAAGGGCCTGCCAGGAAACATAATTGAATCCGGGCCAATTTTCATGCTCCAAGGGAAACTCAGCGTCTCATTTACCCCCTGGCAGGCTGCTCAAGATCAAATGAGATTCATTCCTCTTCCCTCTCGCGAAGTAACCTAAAATCTAGAGGTTTCAAAAATTTGTTTGTGTCAACTGCAGATGCTGAACCCCCCACCAACCTCAGCGTTCAATACAATTCCCACCAGTCAGCCATGCCTCGTCTGACAGCATCTAGACCCATCCTGCAGGTTTCCTGCCTTCCTCCAGCTCCAAAACCTCCCTTTATTCTTGGGCACTTACCAGAATGGCCCTTTCCTGGGACTGCTGAAGAGCCAGAGATAAATCTTACCGTTTCCTGGAACAAAATGACCAAGCCAGCACTGTATTCATCGCCGGCCAGTATCACATCCTCTTAATGTTTTATAAATGGAAAACTGCAAAACAGTGCGCAGAGAGGTAGTCTTTTGAAATGGCAATAAATCACAATAGCATGGAGTGTACTTGGGGATAAATAAATAGGAAGGGTGAACAATAGAAAGTCGCCTTTTGTAACAAGTGGAGAGCACCGTCAGCATCTGCCTGCTCAGGACCTCTTGGCTTTCTGCGCTCAGGTAGACCTTTTGTAGAGCCCTGCAACAGTTGCCATCAAAATCAATTTTTGCTTCTCGCAGTTTAATTAACTAGGATTTTGCTTGTAAACCATTTCGCCTTTCAGGCTGACCTCCATTTATAATGTTACTCAGGCAACAAAATTAAATAGTTTGCAGGGGAAAGCAGAGGGAATTTAAATGTAGGTGGGGTGCTTCGGGAGAGAGGAGGCACCTGCTGCAGCGCAGCTCTCCTCAATCCCTGAGCCGGGATGGCAACGCTCAACACGGAAGAAAACGAAGCAGCTTTGGGGTAACAGCACTCTAAAGGGAATATTGTTCATATCACACTCCCCGTGCCCAGGGGCTACCACTAAAGGCTTCCAGCTGAGCAATTTTGAACAGGATGCAGTGCAGTTAAAAAAAAAAACCCAACAAGCCAAGGTGGCAGCTCTCGGCTCCAGGCGAGTGGGTACTGCCACGTGTGACATCCGCTCCATCGAATTCACTCCCCGGATAAAGCAGCAGCAAGCTCAAGGTTACGATCTCAGAGAGTTTAAATAGCCTTTTTTTAGGTCTGTCCCAAGAGATTATTTTCAAACACAGTGCTACACATCTGCTGAAGAGTAGAACAGTTGGCTTTAATTGTAAGATGGATTTTTACACAGCTTCTGACCTTTCATCTAATTGAGGCCTAAAGAAGAACAAAAAAAAAAGGGAGGAAAAGCTACACGTCACTTCAGTTATTAAAATCCATCAAGCTCAGACTTTAGCCTTGGGATAACCACAGCCAAAAAATTGACTTGCAAGTAATTATCACTGCTATCTGCAATAAAAGTTAATTGGACATAATTGAACTAAAGCCCTAATCTGAATGAAGCTGTTGCTGGCAAGAAGCCTGCTCCTGCTTGCACTTTGCAAATGAAACTGCTAGCAGTAAAATGGACAAACACAAGGCTGCTCTTACAGCCTGCCCACTGCAAATCACAGCGCCCTTCTGCAAACAGCTCGTTAGCTGGGCCAAGATAAAGCCATTAGGAAGGCCGGTCCTCCCCAAACACACCCTTCCACCGCACCCCAACAGCACCAAGGCATTGAGTTGAAAAAACAAGTTTCAGTTTTACCAACCTCTAATTACACTGACTGAAACCTAAGATTGATGTCACGAGGCGCTGGTTTCATCAGACCCTGAACCCTATAAATACCAGTATAAATAATGTACTTTTTGAGCACGTGAAGACACCAAGTCAAAAGGTTTTCAGCACTGATAATTTACCACCTTTGTGCAGTTCAATAGCCTTTCCTGTTGCAGGACCAGCTTCTTTCATCTCCTCAGCGGAGCAGACAATTAGCTGCTTTCTCTGCTCAGCCCATGCAGGTGGCTGGGGGAAGGGAGCATTAAATTAAATTCCTGCTGATTCGTCCATTTATATTTTGCATTTTTGTTAACTAACAGACCAGAAAGCGGTCATCATCCCCTATACTACTTTAGAACTTCCTTCCAATTTTAATTATTAACACACTGCCCTTCGCCAGAGCCTATCAAAGCACTTAACAAACATTACTGAAGCCACATAACCACTCTGAAACAGGCAAAAATTGCACACGGCTGCTTTTACAGAGGCTTAAGGGGTTTTTTTGACCAGGTCTGTGTTAGAGCAGCGGTCTGCTGACTGCGGGGTAGCCTATGACAGAAGAGATTGAGGGAAGTATCCAGCTCACCACAGGTTCCTGACGTAATTTTGGATGAAGCATTTAATCACCCGACGCCGGGGTTGCTCCTCATTTAAAAGATGGCAGTGGGCGACAGTTTTCTACCACTGAAGACGACCATGAAGATAAATGAAATTGCAGAGCATTCAATACCACCTTGACTTCTCATGTCAGGCTGACAAGGTCACGGTCTGGGCAGCGCCATGGGGAGGACGGGAAGCAGACCACGCTTCCCTCTCGAGCGTGCCATTTACTCACCCCCGGCTCCTCTGCGTTTTTCACAGCTCAGAACAGAACTTCTGAGCTCAAGAAAGCTGCAACAGAGAACCAGTGACATCAATTCCCTTTCATGACCCAAATCAGTGGCTTATTTTACTTCGCTCAAAGCCCTCACCTCTTTTTAAGCCTATTTTTAGATTTAACTCCATATTCCACAACGCGGTAGGAGCTGACAGACAACACAGGCAGAAGTAGGTCTTGCCAGGTGTTGCAGGCAAAGGAAAGGTGTAGAAAAGACAAGTTGGGACTATTGTAGGGCCTGGCCAAAGCTTCAAAGGACTATTTCTGGCTGTGCTTGAAACACACATGCTAGTGGTCAGTTACGAGACAGATGAGATACTACTTGTACCATGGGTTTTACCATGGGAACACACGCAAGAAATAGGAAAATTGACCTGCCTGAAGTCAAAAGGGATTTGAATAACTTTGTATCTCCTTCCTCTGAATTTTCACTACACTAAAGCACTCTGACCTTTAATTACTTTTCTGTCTCCTTTTATATGGTAACTTCCAAGTTTTTAATGCTGCACTGGTGGGAAACAGGGATAAAGGAACAGGCTGGGATGTTAGTTACGTTTCAGAGCGCATGAATCTGTGGGGGCATTTGGGAGGAGAGGCAAAGGATGCTACAGTCAGAACTGCAGCAGTTCAGAGCAGGGGCCAGGAAAATTCAGCATTGTCATCAAAATTCCAACTTACCCAGGACATTAGGCTTACATTTGTATTTTCAAAATGCAAAAACTGACTCCTTGCCTGTCACTGTAACATTCACAGATGGTACTATTTTCTTCGACAAGATAGTGAGTGGTGCAAACAAACATTCCTTCCTCCAAAGCATCAGTTATCCTCGGGGCAAACTAAACCCACCTTCCTCCTACGCGCTCGAGCAGCACCTAGAATATCACAGCAGCTACTAGAAAATATGGAACAGACTTACAGAAACGAGTGTGCACGTTTTCACGTGAACATGATGGTGCAAAGGTTAGCTGAGATGATTTCCACCCGGAACGGCCCAGTTCTACAAACTACAGGATGCTGCTAACTCCTACCCCAATGGAGGCACCGTGCATTCCCACCAACAGACGTTCTCCATCCCTGTATGCAACTTCCTTCTGCCTCCGAGTGATAAGAAACCAAAACACACATCAACCCCTTTCCCATGGTGCAGAGTCTGCAGTTATAACCTCAACACCAGCAGCAAGAACATGCACCGTCTCGGTGTTACGTGCAGCCTTCCTACATATTCAATGTCTGGGAGAAGCATGAGATCGTAATCCTGGGCTTTACTTTACCACAAAGGACATGCAAGAGCTCTGAGCTTCCTCATGCTACTCTCAGCCAGAACTCTTGCCCTCTTCAATTTTCTTGCCTTCCCAGATCTGCAAATGAAGCTTTTGTTAAGTACAGCAAACAGCTGCCTGGGCGAAAGGGAAAGGAAACACCGAACAGCTCCTTCTCCAGTGGCTGCTTCACACAGATCACCATTATCATTATCTTCTCTCCTTCCACGCTTACTCTAGAAAAGCCCAGAATTAAAGTCTTAATCATGACTTACAGAAATCCTCGTGGCTGCACATGACAGAAGGATGACAGTTTTTCCTTCTGAAATACCGTTAGAAGATACAGATTATGACAGTCCCCCGAGAAGAAAAGTAACTATCTTGCCCTGTTTATTACAAGCCCATTATTTCAAAAAAACATTATTTTCAGAGCTAACTTTGAACGAAT
The DNA here is from genome assembly GCA_013400055.1 of Nycticryphes semicollaris. Classification (NCBI taxonomy): domain Eukaryota; kingdom Metazoa; phylum Chordata; class Aves; order Charadriiformes; family Rostratulidae; genus Nycticryphes; species Nycticryphes semicollaris. Next base: position 654,877 of record VXBJ01006734.1, on the reverse strand, counting down.
CTTACCTCTCTGCAACACACAAACAACAAACCAGGCATTTGTTAGATATTGAAAAATACGCTTCGAGTCCCGTTGTAAAAAATAGGTTCCCTTGAAAATGAGAAGTATTTGCAAATAAGATGAGGCGGAATGAATTCAAGACTTCATCCAAAACAAAAACCTGAGCTTGCATATTGAGAAAAAGACTGAAAGAAAAAGTGACTCACTTGCAGACCAGGTGTGCTGGTGGTGTGAACACAGACGGGCAGGCTCACCAAGGGGGGGTAGAATTTTAATTTGCATTGGTTATGCATGTGTACCGTTTTGACCCGTACAGTTTACACCGACGGTTGCCTGGTTTAGTATTTAGCTCTGGATACTGAGTTAAGGTCCCACCTGCAGTGAAATTTTAACAGCCTATTTGCAAAGCAAGTGGAGAAATATACAGCGGATTTTTGTTTAAAATTGGAGATCTCTGTCTAATTGTGCACAGAGCCAGAATTTCCTGCTGGACCGTGAGTGCATCAGCTCTGAGATACACATTTTACCATTTGTAAGGGCAAGATAAGACCTTCTTCTGTAGCTGGAGATACTGTGCAGCCTACTGTAAAGATGAAAAGCATTCTGAGAACCTCACACAGAAGCTGCAACACAAGTACAAAACACCAGCAGAAAATACAAGCCATCAGACAAATACCAAAGAGCTGGAGCAGACACTGGGAAGGTGTTTTCCCCATCAACCTTCAGAATGAGGTACCGGTGCCCCCGCTGGCTTGTCCTGACACAGACCTTGTGTCCTTATCAGTCTTCCAAGAAACTCAAAGGCCATCTTAGAGCAACTCAACAGGAAAAGTGGCAAGCGATTGTAAAAAGTCTTTGCTATGTTGAGGTTCCTCAAGAAGCATGAAAACCACCCAGTTGTACGCCTGGCAGTTCGAAACACCCACGGGGAAAGCAACATGAAGGTGTAAGATGTTTGCAAAACCTCTGCACACCACAAGCATTAGCGATTTTTGTCTGCAGGCCTGATAAAACACCTCAGTGTGGCCTCACCTGATCCCTTTAGCAGCTGCCAATAGATCTCCTTTATCCAAAGTTTACATTCACAAAAGGTTTCTTTTTTTTCATGGTAAGTTTTACTGACTTGAGCGGGAGATTTCTGTTTGCTTTTGCGTGTCCTTCCTTCTCTGCACTTGCCTTTTTCTCTTAAAAGAAACCACATACACACAGCAACAAATAAACTGTACGGACAGGACACAGAGGCAGTTGTAACTGTACGACAGTGAGGGAGACAGCCCTTTGCAGGGTAAACACAACCTGGCTGCGTGGGTGAAATGAGAACAAATACCGCTCCCGCAGCCCGTAGGACCAGACCTCAACAGCAAACGCGGCACGAACCGGCCTGAAGGAACACTTTGCTCCCCACAACCTGGGTTGCAACAGCCCCAGGCAGCCCTGATCTCCACGGTGCATCTGGGGCTAAAAGGCAGCACATCCACCCCCCGAACACCGAGCGAGAGCCCGGTCGAGTGTGCACTTGAGACAGTGACTCTGGAAATCCCTGAAGTATCGCTTGATTTTAATTTCCAGACAATTTGTCTTTCCAACCATGGAATTGCTACAGTCAACAAATTCAAAAGGTAAATTTTTCTACCTTCAATTAACTGCATTAGCACTGTTTATAGCTATGTGATTGATAAATGCTCTGCAGAAGCTGTAATTAATGCATTTTTTTCCTTGGAACCCATACCGAACCCCTTGGCGCTCCGACACTTAATGAAAAGCAATTTATCAACTCGCACTGAATAGCTGAATCTGACTCTTTAACGCGGGGAGAAACACACTTTGCTTTCAGCACTACTACTCTCAACAAGAAATGCGCACCGCAACATTAGGAACGCCATCAGACACGGTTCAGATTTTCACCGGGATGACAGCCACCGGAGCGTTCATCTTGCTGAGAAACTGGGTGTGATTCAGGAGGGCTTTAGCTAGGATCCTCTCCCGTGGGATGCTGGTGAGGAGGAGATTTGCAGATGTGCTTTTCCAGGACGGAGGTCGGGAGTGCCTTTTCAGGACACCAGATGAAGTTCCCGTTTCTCCCACGCCTGCGCAGCCGGGAGCCTTCTCTCCCCGCTCCTCGCGCCGAGCGGCACTAGCACAGCTCACCGGGAAGCAGCAGCGGCAGCTCAGCGTGTTTCAGCCCGGACACATGTTCAGCTGCTCACAAAGCGGACTGAAATAAAGCGCTTTCAGAGCATTTGAATGAGAATTTCTCAAATTGAACGTTGCTTTGCAGAGTTGACATATGCAATAGGAAATAAAGAAGAAAAAAAAAGCAGCAGCATTTCAGAAGAAAGGCTTGACATCACAGAAAATTTTCTGTTGGTATTAACCGCTGGGGGGATTAACCAACCTTCAAAGTCTAAAATCTACACTCACATTTCTGGGAGTATAGGGCACAGATTTCCAATACAGAAACTGGTCTGTACTCCATGTGGCGGATCGAACGTAAGGATCACATATTTCCACTGCACACGTAAGTCTGTTTCCCATTCCTGCAGTGTCTTGCTCACTTCCATTTGTCTTTTGATGCAGATAAAAGCCAATGCAGATTGCAACTGCTGATAAAGAGAAAGGTGCAAGACACAGTGTGCCTTTGGACTAAGGAAAAAATAAGAAAGGACTCAGGTCCAGACTGCTAGAGGATGTCACGAGATTGTCTTTGAAACTACAAAACTAGAAATGAAAGCGCTGCGTTTTTATTTGATTTGATCAAAGCGACTGGAGGGGAAGGGGAGAGATCACATCCTAGAGATGCAGGCTAAAATTTAACTACTTCACACATAATGTGGGACCAGCTGATCCCATACAGACATAAATAAAGAAAGAAAACAAAGAGGGAAAGTCATTCTCCCTCTGAATATGCTGCTTCCACAGATCGCTGCTTCAGGGTCTGCCAAAGAGCAACAGGAACTCATTTCAAAGCCAGAAAGACAGAGGAAGCACATACCCAACACTCTCGCCATGGGCACACGTTTTCAGTCTCCAGTGAAGAGTAAAGGAGCGAGCTCCTGTCGAATCAGAGAAAGCATACTCCAGGTGTAATGGCTATTTGAATAAATAACTGATTACTCCCTGTGTGACACCGCTCCGCCAATCCGACTGCGGGATACCAGCAAACCGTGGCGATCTTCCGGAGGAGGGCTTTTGTAAAGCAAAGCTGCAAAAGGACAAGATCATAATTCTCCTTGAATGGAGTACCAGGAGAAGCAGGCTTTGCAGAAGTACAAATCACACTACAGGTAGCAGCCTCGCAGGTCCCAAGCAGCAGCACAGACAGACATTTCCACGAGCACACAGCCCATCTGCAGAAGGTGAACCGTTTAGATCGCCTCTGGGCTGTAGTGATCTAGGTCTTTGCCTTTCACTAAAGATTAAGCATAAGTCATTTTAATGAGTGAGGCACGACAACAGCCTTGCACAGGAGATCAAAAAGCTCTCCAGATGTTTATTTTAAATGAAATTCAGAAGCCAGCATAAACCAGATTTTAAACACTGAATAATCCTTACCACAATTTGCATGAGAAAAAAATGGGAGAAAAGGTTCTATCCCGCTGCTCTGAAACTCTCCAGGAACAGGCAGAGAGTTAGATTTTGTTCCGAGACTCTTCAGATGAGAATGTAAAATCTGAACAGCCCCACACTGCAATCTGATGGCTGTTAAGCATGTTTCTCCCTTGCACTATATGCTTTGATTCTCAACATACACACAACAGGGGTATCCCACGTGAAGGAAGCTTTTGACTCTCCTCACCAATTATGCATTGGAAAGTGTCTGAAAAGTCAGTCCTAAACCTTAAACTTCTTCTCATCTTGCTACTTCATTGAATGCCTCCTGATTGTGCAAAAGCAGAATATTCAGGCATCAATCTAAGCAGCTTGGGTGTTATGCTGACAGTGTCTCTGGAGAGAGGAAGAGAAGAGAGGACAGATTTCCAATAGCTCAGACGCTTCCCTGTAAAGGAAAGCTGCTACACAGCAAGAAAGATAAATAAAGAGGGAAAGTAACACACCCGAGAACTTTCACCAAGGTCACATCAGGATGCTGAATGCTACCCATCTGCAGGGGAAGATTTAGATAGATGCCTGTTCCACTACATATATCCATTTGCTTGTTGGCAACAACAGCCCTCAATAAACCAAACCGGTTCTAACCATGAAAGGAGGACATTGGGAAGACGATATTCGCTAACAAATACAAAAGGAAGACCAATGGAGGCAGTTCTGGACGAGTGCCCTTTGCAGGAAAACACAGCCCCACAGCATTTGCAGAGCCCCTGCATAACTTGGGAACAGGCAATGCAGGCTGTCCCAGCCAAAAAGGATGGACAACTCCGCTCCAGCCAACGCCGACAGCATCTAGCTTGCATCAATGAGGAGATTCTGAACCCATTCTGGCAAGAGCAGAACCAGAATCCCATCAGGAATGGGAGTTTTTTACGACTCTGCTGTTAGGCAAGGTGACCTACACGTTGCATTTCCTCATTGCTTTGAAATCAAGGCTGTGGACACGTGGCAGATCACCACAGATGGACCATAACATGAAGATAAAGCCCTGCCCTCAAAATATCATCTCAGTTACTGCTGCGCCCTTAACAAGAGTGTTGCTTGCCCGTTTCAGCAATCTGAAAGACATGCTGGGCAAAATTTCAAGCTATGACAAAGTGATCTTATCACTTCTGTGCTGTTCTCGCTACACAAGCCCCTGATTCAGCAGCATGTAATAAAATCTTCATTTGCATGAGAAGCACTCTCTGATCACAGAGTCTCCTGTTCGACGGTCCTCTTCCCAGCTACAGCGAAAAGATGCAAGCACCGCCGTCGTTTTGCTGGCCACTGAGGTGGAATATTTTGTTGATGCTTTACTTGGGGAAGCTCTCCACAATCTTTTCCTAAAAACATAACGGTATTTTTGAGTAACACAAAAGCTGCACGCACCCAAACTGGGCAAGCAGCCTGCCAAGTTTGCAGGCTACGCTTTCACCTGCACGTTTAATAACCATGGGACGTAAAGGACGTTTCATATCAGCACACGGTGACCATAAACAATTCCAAAATGTATTTAGCATTCAACAAGTCCAGTCTTTTCCAGTTTTGCATGTACAGTGTTCGGTGTCATGACACGCAGCACTCACAAAGGATATATTTCAAAGGGAAAAGAAGGTGTAGCTGTGCAAAGAACAATGCTCTGCCTGCAACAAGATTCATTGCTGTCACGGGGAACCAATAAAAACCAGTACCTTGTGTTATCTTTCTTTACAAAGAGACTGTTAAAGCTTAACTATGTTAGGAAACTTTTTCCTTTGGACTAAATCATGAGCCTAATGTATGCGGGTAACACACACCAGTGCATGCAATTAATTGGCTCTCTCCTGATCTTGCAGGAGAAAGTCCACCCTTTCAGAGGCAGGTTGAAGCCTTCGTGAGACCAGCCCCACGTCTTCTCCCGATCAGAGATCTTTCACCAAGGCCAGCCCCGAGCACTACCTCCCACTTCCAACTGTTTGCCAAAAGTTCATCACGTCCCACCCACACACCCCACACCCCCCAAAAAAAAAAAAATCACACTGGGCTCTGAGCGATCTCAGTCAAAACAGAACTACCTGTCATCACACCAGCAGCGCTGTCCCCATTTAGAAACGCTATCTTTCAGGTTAATCCAGTGCCAAAACGTTAGGCTGTACGTTGTGCTCATGACGCTGCTGCCTCCTGCCCGTCACCGACCACCTCCTCTAGCGCACGGCCGTGCAACGATGGCCCTGAGACAACAGGCACTTTAAACTGGGCAGCTCAGCAACACACGTACACTGAATTTTTGCACGAGCTGTCCTAAGCTGCTTTGCCAGCAATTTCTGGCCTGTGCAGTCTGAAAGCACACGGTTCTGGCCCTCACAAAAGAGCAGACCTGTAAATGACATCTTGAGGATTAAGCTGATTGAGATGCAATTTGCCTAGCAACCATTCATTAAGCAGAGTTCAGAAACAGGCCAGCAATCTATTCCACCTCCTTATCTGAGCAGTAAACAGATAACAGTCTCTACTGTGTCCTCCATCCTCTGGTTCAGACACATTGTAAACAGATTTTTCAGAAGTTTAAACTCCTACGGTAAATCTCACAGAACAATCCTGCTCTCCCAAACATGAGGGATTCGGTTTCACCAAGCGCCTTACGAGGGCGAAACAGCTCTAGAAGGAGGGTAATGCAAATCAAATTGTGAATGCATTTGCAGTTTCCCATGCCTCCAATATTTTCTCACGTCAAGCACTAAGAGCCCGTCCTAGTCATTAAAAAAAACCCCAACCTTAATCACACAAGCATTTGGCACTGCTATTCTGATCACTGAAAAAAAGCTCAATAAAAATCTTAATTCCCTTCCTTCGTCTTCTGGAAGGAATCGATTGGCACTTCCAAAGTCTTTGACAGAGGTTCCACCCTTCAGAGAAAAAAACCAAACCAAACAACAAAAGTCACGTCCTCTCTCCCATTATTTCCTCATAAAATAAGTAAGACAACATAAACATCATCAGTGCAAATCAAACCAGCTATTCCAGCTTGAAGAGTTTAGCTGAAAAGATTAAGCGAAATTGTGATTTTGCATAATTGTTTCCCCACAAGAAACATCTGATAAAATCCAATTCTGCTCCAAAATTAAACAACAAAGACCAGCACAGACCTATTTAAGACTCTATACCTGAATGGTTTTCCTTTGGTGTACAGTTCTTCTGGGAAATCACTGTGACATACAGCATGCTATTGCAATTAAATATGCAAGGAAGAAGAATTAAACTGACTATGAATAATTAATGCCCTATAATACTACTTCATAAGGAAAGTCTGGATGAATATTCCCGCAGATGAGATATACCTAAATACAAGCCACGCCAGAGCTGGTAGCTTTACTTTTTATGATGGAGTCTAAAACACTGAGTAACTTTATGGCTGCTACTCAATCCGAGAGAAGGTGTCAGACATCCGTGCCTCCCTTCTCCTGCTCACTGTCCTGGGAGCTCCAGAAAAGCTGGGAGAAATGGGAAATGCAAGTGTTGCAATAGTCGCTGCAGTGCTCATCTTCATCTCGGAGGTAACAGGCTTCCCAAACACTTCCTATTAAGAGGTATAAAGCAATTACCTGACTTCCCAGTAGAGAGAATAAAGCAAATATGATGCAACAATTACTTACATGGTAAGATCAGGCTAAGGTTGTGAGAAAAAAACCAAAAAAAAACAATTAAAAAGGTTTGCAAGAGCTTAGGAATGTAGCTTACTTCCCCAGAATCTATCTTAACAAGAAAGATACCGTCAACTCTCAGAGCAGACCTTCCTGTTTCAAATTTACTGTTTTAGAGGCTACAGAACATCAACTGTAGCAAAGCCACAGCTGGGTGGCTGGGTACAGACTCTCCCCCTCCAGCACAACTCTCCTTTCCTAGCTCCTAGTGAAAACAGCAATTAATAATAGCCTTTATTTTCACCAACAGGAACCTTAAAAATCTCTTAAAGCCCTCATAAAATCAGTATTCAACGCTTGGTGTTTCCCACCTGACAGTGCTCGGGTCAGCTCTGCGCTAATCGACACACAATACACTTGTTGAGCTGAAAATCCCCCGGTTCCCCTCAGTTTATCCAAGCAGCAGAGCACACAACCACCACCCCGCCGCAGAGCGCTACTTTTACAGCTAGATATTTGAAATCCAACCAACATTTGTGATCGCTGAAGCAGAACAGGGCACCACAACTGTTATTTGCAGAGGCGACAGCTCTACAAAATCACATCCCCCAGCTCCAAGCTCCACGCTGCTCCGGCTGCCGGCTCCTCCAGGATCCAACGCTCTTCTTCTCCAAAGCAAACACAAACTGTGGTCTTTCAGCACACAGGCAAAGTCATGTTAGAGGTATGCTAGATTAATATTAATTTTCTATTAAAAATTAATAGGATTAAATGAAGCTCGGAAGCCGGCCGGCACCAAGACAGTTGTTTTGCTGAGGGGCTCGTTGCCTGGAAGAGCGGGATTGGAAGGATGGGTTGTGGTGTTTCTGCAGGAGAGTGGCTGTCGCATCCATGTGCCGGCCAGGAGGGCTCTTCCCTATGTGTCACCAGAGCCGTGCCACTCCGTTGACCAGCGGCTCCTTCCCTGGGCCAAGGACTGATAGAGAAGGTGGAGCCCAAGAAGAGATCATCTTGGTGAAACCCTCAGTGTCTTCTCACTGGAGATCCAATCTTCTGGGCACTGGCTCTGATCCTTGCCCGTTCGCACGCTTTCTCACTGCCAGAATTAATCCCCCTCGCTAATAAGCATCCCCCCCACACACAGAGCTCACTTAAGCCAAGTTTAACCTTCAGTCCCTATTAACGTTAACAGAATAGAAAAAATTAACCATGGTGCAACAAAAAAAAGCCTGTATCTGCATGTCTAATTATACCACAAAACACACCACGTGGCGATATTTCCAAGCACCTTGCTGGGAATAAAACAGCCAACGGACCACAGCTCCCTTTTTGAGCAGCGGATCCAAGAGCAAACAGCACCGGGGTCTTCAGCGTGACGGGATGAGGACGTGAGATTAAGGACAATGAAGTCACTTACGTTACTGATGAGAACAAAAACGTTAATAGTTAGAAAAACAGTCACCTGAAAAATCTCAAATTTCACGATCGCTCTTACTTTTTAATGGCTTAGCCTACTTTTTCCAACCTAATTTGCATGATCAAAATAGGCCTCCTGCCAGGAAGCGTTAATATGGCAGCCCCCCATCGAGACAACACTCCCTTCGCTATACGAGACTGAAGGCCTAATAACTATTCCTAAAAACATTTTAAATCCATTAATGTTGTTTAGTAAACATTTATTTAGAATTAGTGCAACTCTCAGAATGTTCTTTAACACGCTCCACTGAAGCGTTTTATAAAAGCCTTTGATGGGGGAGCAGGTACCCCCTCAAACAACTGCACCATCTCCAAAAAGCTGAGCGCCTTCATGCTCCTGCTCTGCACCATTCTGAAGATTTTTCCACCCAAAACCCTTAAAGTATTCTCCAATACCAACCAGACAATCCCAACAGCTCCTTGGGGTACCGGGCTGGGCAGGTGGAAGCACTCACACCAAGATGACCGGAGTACACCAACACCTCCGACCTCTACACGTGGCAATTAATTGTATCTGCTGAAAAAACCTCAGCCTCATACGACAGTAGCATAAATCTCAATATTACTGATGCACTGAAGATTTGGATTCTGGTACAAATATACGGTGCTTTATACAAATTTCTCTGAGCTATCTGTTATCCTTTCAGTGCCATCTGCGCAGAAACGGAGTTTTATCTAAGCGTTGGAAACTAAAATAAATCATTTTCTCCATATCTGTGATCTTGTCGGAGACAGACACCACAAACCTGAGAGCTGACTAGTGCAGGCTTGTCTAGTTAGGAATAAAATCATATCCGCATCAATATGATTTATTTTTCATTAAAAAATAAGGCAAACCAGATCCTTAGTATTGAAATAGTCTCAGCCTACACCCTCCCAGCACACAGAAGACATAATATATAGTGATATATTGTCAAAATAAAACTGGGATTGGTGCTGTCATTTCCCCTAATAAGAAATGCCACGATCAAGAAATACATTTTAATTGCCGCACATAACGAAAAGCACCCGCTCCTTCTCAACTTGCCGTATTTATTGCTAACGAAATACAGGACTGTAAGGCTCCTTAGGGTATTTTCTGGTCCCTTTAGCTTTTTGGTGTGTCTGTGCCCCACCAGACCATTAAGAGTGAACTCGGCTCCCCAGCACCACCCAACAAACGACTCAGCTCCGTCCATCCTGCGTGAACTGCTCAAGGTTCTTGGGCTGCATTTCTCAAAGCATCTCATCCTGGGCATCCCCCGTGAGCGGGGGGACCTCACAGTAATTAGCACATTCTGATACTGGAAATTCAACTAATATAAATGCTGATCCCTCAAGACAGCAGAGCCCACGATTTGAGAAACGTCAGTCCCATAAGACCCATTGTTTCTACCTTTGAAAGGCTAGTAAATAAATTATATTCTGCAGAAGCATTACAAACAAGAGAAATACATTTCTCCTGGTTGAATACATTCTCCATCCAGATGCCGTGGCTGAAGGTTCACACAGGATGGCTGAAAACACCAGAACTGTTTCAATTTTCTTATACAGAGTAGCTTTTAACATCTGAACTCACTGTTGTGAGATTGCAATGGATTTTATTTGGCAAGTCAAGCCATCTGAAGCACTGATTATAAAAAATAAACACTAAACATTTTTAGATCTAACTTTCCTCCACAGACTGCATTTTATGCGCTTTCACTGGAAACGTTGCATCAGAATCAAATCAGATTTAATTGGCTCTTAAATAACTGAACAGCCACTTTAATTTTATTTCAGTGGCAATACTTCATAAATCGAGCAGCTGAAATCCGAGCAGAGAACAAGTAAATAGAGCAGAACACACCGAATGAGAGTATGAAGACCTATTTTTTTTTAAACTTTGTGCTTTGCCACTTCATGGGCATCACAAAGCCACCACCACGTAAATACTTAAGAGCTGAAATCTGTCACCCCCCCCCGGGATGCTGTACAGTTTATCAGCAGTAACTGCTTAACAAAGACCAATGGATGAGGTGATCCTTACCCAACTGGAACTGCTGGGAGAATGGCTGAGATTTTAACCAGGGATGCAATTTCCCTCATGCACACTAGATGGAAGTATGTAAAAATCTTAATTCTTCCCTGCCTTGACTTAAATGTAAGTGGTTGAAATGTTAGGTTGTACTGACACGTTTTGAGAAGTCTTTCTTTGGTTCTTCATCTGCAATGTCACTCACTGGCAACCTGTAAGTAAGATGTCCTGAAATATTAAAGGAAGCTGTGTTGGAAAAGAATAGTAAATATGAGAGAATATGCATCAGAAATATTAAATACATTATTCAGACTAATTTCTAGAGTCCATGCATTCAATTTCTGGAGTATTTAGATAATAATCACTATTAAGATCCTTCAGAGAAACTGAAGTCATGTTTTCTAAACATTCGGGCTGTTTTAAACAAAGTAACAGCTCGAAAAATACCACCTTGTCAATGAACAGAAACAGGAAATAGAAAAGGTATAAAAGGCTTGATAAATGCTGTTACAATTTTGACTGTAAATAAAAGCCGAATTTCTAGAAAATACTGGAAAAGGTATAGGGAGAAAGAGCAACCTGAAGTCTTGCAGAACAAGCTAAACACAGATCAGAGCAGCAAAAGCCGAATGGGATTAAATTACACACAGATCTTCTGGAAACTATCTCAAAAGTGACTTGTTCCAAAACAAGCCATTCCTAAATTTAAACACTGAAGAGTTCACAGACAGGAAAACTAAAAATCAGGCAATGGCACGACCAAGAAAAAGGCGTTGGAAGAGCTGTTTTCCCTTGCCTGCTCTGGCCTTTTCACATATTGATTTTCCTCTGCGCTCATTCACAAACGCTCGGCAGAGTTGCGAACAATTTAAAGTCAAAGGATGCACGAATTGCCAGTTCTAGGAACACATTACCCATTCTAGGCAAAAGCTGAGAGCTTTTCTGTAGCTGAAGTTAAAAAAAAAAAACCCTAGGCAGAATCAGAATAGACTGATGAGCTGGAAGAGAAAGGCCAAGCAAATACCCAACCTTCCCTGTCCACAGTGAAGTCAAAGCACAGGACGTTCCTCTCGCTTAGACCACAAAACTAAGAAAACCACTGACAGAATAGAAGGGTGAATGAAGAGCAACGCTGGACAGAAGAATAATGAAGTAGTCATGAAGGGCTCCCCTTTCCAGATGTTAAAAATGTATGCATTTTCCATTCCAGATTTAAAAAAAGATTAGCAGAGGAGGAAGTTTACTTTGGAGAGTGAGAGCATCTGTGGCTTTTTTTTTTTTAAAAAAGGCTCATACAATGCTATTTCCACCCCTCAGAATTTAAACTATATATATATATATACATGGTATTGGCTCAAAACAGTAATTGTATGACATTTTTCAAAGTGTTCTGTGTGCAGAAACTGCCTACAGAGAGGAACAAAATGACTGGCAAAGCAAGGCAACCGCCACAGGAAAGGGCAGGACTGTGATACGCGAGTCCTCTAAATTGTGCACGCCCAAAGTTTGACAACGCCAAGACAAGAGGAGGGAGAGCAGGGGATACAGCAAAGGACACGCCAGAGTCAGGAAATGAACAAATGAAAAAAAAAACTAAAAAAAAAAAATCCCAAAGGACTTGACTTATGAGCTGTTTTATCTGGGAAAAATACACACCCCTTTTTTATTATTCTTTATTTATTTTAATTGGGTTTTTTATTACCTCTTCCACTGCCCTCTGCTCTCCCCTAGAACAGGAAATCATTTTTCTCTGCCAGGAACCCCACGCTCGCCATTCAGGAAGAAATCACCTGGAGGAGGCCGCGCGTGGCTACCACCTCCATCTCAGCTGCGACGCACAGAACAAGGAGATTGCCCCCAAACAGGAGATGTGAAATTACAGAAACCAACAGGACGCTAGATCTACTCCCAGTAGCAAAGCATGTCGTTTCACCTATTTCCAATTGCTCTCACGTGGTTCCCAAATTAGAAACAATCAGAATCCTGCTGGAAACAATAGACGGGACCTTAATTGGGTTGGCTGCACTACAGACGTCAGCAACGTATCATTTGGCAGATCATTTTTTGAACTGGTTTGTTGGTTTGCTTTGGGTTTTTTATTTAAATACCAAAAATAGCTTCACTTTCACAGTTCACCTTTTCTGCCTCACGTTACTACAGACATCGTAAGAAGTTGAAAAAGTGTCTCACTCCTTACACGCCCAAGATGCTATAGAGCCCGCTCCCACCGGAGGCAGGATCTGTCACCCAATTCAACAGAATTTTACTTAAAGGTTTGCCTCAAGATGCATTGCATTTACAGGAAACCTGTTTTCTAACACATCCCCCCATCGCACACCCATCAATGCAGGTAGTTAAAAGCCTGGAGCAGTTTGGTTTTCTCTAAATACATCAATCACCCAGACGTTCAACTCAATCGCTCCACGCGTCCCAAGCACATCACCAGGCAGAGGCTCAGCAACGCTGCACGGGACCGGAAAACTGCCGTTAAAAACCTCTCCCAAGTACAACACCCCCACTCTTCTGTACCACAGCCAGACTACGTTCTTGTGAAATGATTCCAATAAGGAAAATATCACCGTTTTCTTCACGGACCCCGGAAGCTTGGACCGATCTTCAAACGCAGCGTAAACAAGTTAAGCACCGGGAATAACGTAAACTGCGCTTAGTTCCTAGAGCACAACGGGAGAATAATTACAGCAACAACATACCAAATACAAAATGAGCAGGGAAGCACGAAGAAACATCCAGACAGAACGTACCAAATTAAGGAAAAGAGATCTAGAGCCTACATAAAGTAAGATCAGCCATGGACCGTAGTCACTGTCATTTTCGTTTGGGTTTTGTTGGGTTTTTAAGTGCCTATTTAAATCAAATTACTAAAAACACTGAAACCAGCAGCGGGTGAATATGCTGGGTTCTCTCAGCTCCAGGTGTAGGTGAGATTGAGGTCAAGCAATGCCTATTTGGGATAGTAAACTTAGCTTTTGAGGAATATTTGAGGAATACAACCCATTGGAAAAAATGTCTTTGGGCAAAGTTAAAACCAACTTTTCTTCATGCCAGTCAGCAGGAACTCTGCTCCCCAGCAGCTGAATCAGTACTTGGAAAGCAATATTTTTTAGAAAGAAAAGAAGACTAACAGTGTGACAAACTCATGGTAGCATTCAGATTCAAACTAAGGATCTGCAATTAAAAGAAAAATTGCTCAAAGACCGTTATGGTTAAGATTTTAATACGAGTCACAAAACACAATGAGAAAACGGGGATCTGGCACACCACACGAGGAATAAAAATTTAAATTATTCACTTAACTTCCCAGTTTGAAAACATTTAAAATGCTGGAAATGGAAAGAGGTGGGGTGAGACACTTCATTACAGATGCAGAAACCTGTGAAACTGTTACTCATCTTCAGGAGCATCCTACCCCATAAACAGCCTTAGAGGAATCAGCAGGCCCCGGATACAGCCTACAATGTGACAAAGTGACCTGTTACTCAACTGTTGGGTGTAGCATTTCAGTGAACTACATGTTCTTAAAGCTATTATTTCAAAACTGTGATCATCTGTTAAATAAATCAAGTCAGTCAGGCTGTGGCTATGTTCTCGCTGGTGTATTTAGTAATTCCATAAATCCCAGAATCCTGGAAATTACCAAGCTTTAAAGAAATACAGAATGGACATTACTTCATCTCCCACCTTCATTAATCAGTGACTCCCCTCACTGTTACCTCGCTGAAAATGAGCGAGGCAGCGATATTCAGGATGCAAAATGTTTCAGTGATGGAGGTTTTGGGGTGGGGGCAGTCAGGATATAAATGAAGAATAAAGGTGAATGAACAAACCAAGGTGGAAAAGAAAAGGACAGCACTGGGGAGGAAACATCTATAGAAGTTTCTGTCCCACGACCAGGTGTTTCAGTGAGTGCAGGTGAGGACATGGCTCTTGTACATGGCACAGCAGGCTGTGTTTCTGGGAAATACAGATACTTCAGTCCTTGACAAAATCCTTACTTCGCCTCTTGATCTGGTAACAGTTCCCAGAAGCAAACAGAGATATAAAAGCTTATCTATCAGAGGACAACTTGAAACAAATACAAATAAGACTTAAATGAAGGCAAATATCCAAGTTACAAAGAACACACAGATTCCNCTTTCCCTTGTCATCCACTCTGTCAGATTTATCTATTTTTGCTTAATTCTTGTTCCAGCGATACACATCCTTCCTCTCTCTAGACCATCAGGCTGGTTGGGCTTGAACTCAATATGGCTTCTTAAAATAGTCGAGAAATATTGAAAACATTTGAAGTGATGCTTGTAAATTACAGCCTATTCATCTTCTAGCTCCAGCTTAACCTGCGCCTCCCCCAGGAAAAGGGCAATCTCTGATTTCTTCACTTCACAAATTCTACCCTACTGTGCAGTGTAAACATAATTAAAAAAAAAATAAACAGTCTTTCTTTTATGGAAGCATTTTTCTCTGAAAGCTGCAAATCCTGTATTTATTATTGCAAATCTTACCCCATTTTCTCCGACTCTTACTTGCTTTTGATCCAGACCTTCCTCTTACTAAAAAGTACCCATCAGTTAATTTCCTGCTGCTTGATTTTCTGCTGTCACTGCTTTTTTCCCCGCTGGAGTTTTTCAGACCCTCTGCACTGGCTTCACAGGACACCAGACCCACCTGTACGCTCTCCCTGCACCCTTCACTCCCAAAACTGCTGCTGCAAGACCCTGCTCTCTCCACCTCTAATATCCACAACGTGCTTCAACAGTGTCTTTTCCCCACTGCATTATCTATTTAAACGGACTCCAACAAGTTCAAATTCTTTAGGTGGAAAAGAAATACAGAAATGCAGGCGCCGAAAGGAAAACTGTCATCACTAAGTTCCCTTCCTGCCTACGTAGCAGCGAGCACAGAATTTTGTCGGTCGCCTGCTGAATCAGACAAAGTTTCTACAGCGCGCACACACACACAAAATCACGGAGCCCGACACGTCCAGTAGGATTTGTTCAATCACAAAGTCATCACCGTTGCTCCAGCACAAATGACATCACTCGGGAACCCAACCTCATCCACCGCGAGCGCGCTCTCCTGCAGCCACCAGCGCAACAAAGAACGGGGTTTGGGCAACGAAGGGGTAAAAGCATTGCTGGGAAAAAAAAAATAAAGAAGTTTTCTAAATAATCTTATGCTTTCTAAGATGTTGGATGTGAATCAGAGAAGGAGAAATTAAGGGCTGAGAGAAGAAGTTGAGCGCCGTTGAGTTATCACTGAGCTAAGTAACCTGCCTCTATGATTTATCCTCAAAGTTGTACCCCAGCGATAAGAGGTGATACCAAGAGGAGGATAAAACAGGTCCGTAAACCCTCACGGGTGCTGCTCTGGGAGGATCATACGCTGCGTAAGCCGAGAGCATTTTTTAAGTACTTTGCTTGCAGGAGTGGACCCAAAAAACCAGAGAAGTCAAGCTCTGCCGTTCCCTTCACGCCTCGCCGTTAAAAGATGCTCGAAAAACGGTCGGGGAAATGAGAACCACCAGAAATCTATTAATCACACCTCTTGCCAAATGAGCAGGAAAAAAAATTAGAAACCACAGAAGACACTTTTCTTGAGGTTTACACAAAGGATTTCGAACACATCGCGACCGCAACACCCCACCCCCAAACACGCCTTTTTCCCC
>VXBJ01006734.1:568006-629458 GCA_013400055.1 Nycticryphes semicollaris | reverse complement strand
TCCTTATCCTCCCCCCCTGCCCAGTCCCATCACCCCAGAGCAGGATGAGGGCTCCCAATAGCACTTCAACATCCCCCCCAACCCCTCATCGTCCCCCCCAGTCCCACCACCATAGAGCAGCACAGCAGCTCCCCAGGAGGTGGCACCTACCTCTAGGGGTGGCACTGGGGCTTTGTGGGGTGCTGGGTCTGCACCCGCCTTATAAAACCTGCTCTGCCTCATCTGCATATCTCACATCTGCACGGCACAGCTGGATGGGGCCCCTTAACCCCTTCATGCCCAGGGGGGGTGAAGGGGGGCAGCTCCCCCCAACCTGGCATAGCCCATGGGGATCTTGGGGATGGGGGGCTTGGGAGGGGTCCCCTGCAACACCACCCCCATCCTCCTGCCTTGGCCTCTTTGGTCACCAGGATGGTCCCTCCTCATAGTTGGCAGTTCCCAAACTGGAAGAAACTGGTTCCTAGTTGCTGGATGGGAACTTTGGACATGGCAGCATGGCAGCCCCATGGGGATGGGTCCCGGGGTAGTGGTGGGACATGTGGGTGCAGGCACTCCCAGATGAGGCACTTGCATGTGAGTGCAGGGAGCTTGTGTCCCCCCAGAGTGGGTGGCCACCAAAGCACTGTGTCCCCTGGCCATATATGCTCCCCTGAGGGAAACATCCCCTGGCAGCATGTCCATCCCACCCCAAAAGAATGTATCCCCCAGCCCTGTGTAAGCCTGGAGGGACATGTCCACTGGGAGCATGTGTCCCCTGCCTGCATGTGTCCCTCCTCAGGGAAAAGTGTCGTCTGGAGGGATATATCCTCTGGCTGTGTGTCCCCAAAGGACAAGCCCTTCTGGCCACGCATGTCGTCAAATGGTGGCAGCCCCTGGCTATATGTGTCACCTGCCTGTGTATGACCCTATTCATATGTGTCCCCCAGCCATGCATGTCCCCAGCCCTCTCTGTCCCCACAGGGCCACATCCCACAGCAAGCCGTGCCATCATGCCTGGTTGTTTGCACCAATGTTCCTGGAAGCCGCCTGCAGGGAGGTGATAACCCCCTGCCAGGACCGTCTGAGTGGGGACCATGATAAGCAGCAGTGTCCAGCTATCAGGGACCCTGCCCTGCCATGCGAGGTGTCCCCAGACCTGTTGTCACCTCTGAGTAACAGGAACAGGGGCAGCATCACCCACATGCCCCCCAGCCTGGCCAGACCCTGGCAGGAGGTGGCACAGGCTCAAGCCCTGGTACTAGCCTGCCCCTGGGCAAGGGGACGCCAGGACTTGGGGGCTGCAAGGGATCATCCCCTCCTGTCTTCAGCCTCTGCTGTCACCTTGGGGGAGCCTGTAATACTCCCCAAATGGTGGCACAGTCACCCCAGCACCAAGAGTAGTGACACGGGCAAAGTGTCTCCGAGAATCCCCCAAGCCAAGCCAGCCTAGGTGAGCCCCATGGGACTGTCCCCATCTGGGCTGGCCCCTGAGCCTGGTCAGCACCCACAGCATTAGAGGGCACCCACAGCATTAGAGGGCAGCCCTGCCTCATGGCCCTGTGCCCTGGGTGACAGAAGGACCCCAAGTGTCCCCCAGGCCTACTGTGGAGCCGGTATAGGGACCCCCAGGTGCCATGGCCTTCCCTCCATCTGTGCTGCTTCAGGACAGCATATCTGGCTGCAGATAAGAAGCCACTGGGGGGCTGCTGAGCTGCCCCCACCCAGCCTATCTGCAGGGCCACCCTGTTGTGGGGCATATGGGACAGGTCCCTTTGTCCCGCCTGTGCCCCTGCTCAGCCCTGGGGGGACACAGAGGGTCTTCATGAGGAGACCACCTTTGTACCAGGGAGGGCAGTGCAGCAAACCCCCCTGGGATGAGCCCCATTGCTGGCTGTTACCACTCCGGCTCACAAGCTGATCCTGTGGACAGGTACCCCCAGAGCCACCCTGCTGTCCCCCAGTGTAGGGAAGGGTGCGCGGGGCTGGGGTGGGAATCCCAGGCCCACAGGGTGCTCGATGAGGAGTGGGGGCTCTGGCAGCAGGGCAAGGGCATGGGGATGCTTAGGACTGGCAGGACAGCAGGGGGACATGGTGGCTGCTGGGACAGAGCGAGCCTGTGACCCACATCAGACCTACTCCAGACCCTGGTTGGGGTGCCCCCACAGCAATTAGCTCCCCACGTTAACAAGGGCGATGCAGCTACCCCTGGTGGCTCCTGGCTCCGGTCCTCACACTTGAGGAGCGGGACAAGGCCTTACCCCACCTAGGGTTGGCCAGGAGCTGTCCCAGGGATGGGGCAAGGAGCCCACGAGGACACAGTGACCATGGAGAGACCACAAGTCCCCAGCTTTGGAGGAGCAGCACGAGCTGGCACCTCACTTCCATGCATCCCTCGTTCCCCAAAGGGAACACTTGCCCGCTCTGGGGCCAGCAGCCCCTGGGCCAGCCCAAACCACAACTGGTCAAGCACCAGGTGTGGCACTGGCCCGGGGGTTCTGTGGGGGGGTGAAGATGGGTGCAAGAGGAGTAGGACAAGAGCCAAGGCAGGTGGTGACAAGGCTTTATTATCATACAGCAGTGATGGCGGGGGGGGCGACGCAGACATGCACACGCACATGCAGATAGGGCGCCTCACCCGGCACACCCACCGGCAAGCGCCAGATCTGTTCTGGCGGCCCCAGGAGGCAAGCACAAGTCAGGGGCTGATAAGACCAATCCTCCCCACCCCACCGGCACGGAGAGGGATGGGGTGCAGACAGCCCCATGGCACCCACTTGCCCCACAGTGGGACACTGCTGGCAAAAGGAATGGTCAGTACCAGAGTCATGGCCAGGAGGGTGGAGGGGGGACCTGTGCACACCCTACGGCAACAGGGAGTGTGGCACCAAGCTGTGGGTGAAGGAGCCAGCAGAGGGACCACCAGCACCCCACGATGCCAGCACAGACCACCAACCCCACCAGGCTGACTTCACGAGTGGGTTGGGCTGCTACAGCCACACTGAGCACAGGTGACAAGACAGGCCGGGAAGGGGCACAGGCCAGCACAGGGCCCCGGTGGCACTGTGGGGAGTATGGGACACACACACAAGGGACAGTCTCTTTCACATTGTTTCTCAGGGCAGGAAAGCCACTGGTCATAACAGGCAGGGGGGCTGAGCGAGGTGGGGGGCTTCTGCACCACCTGCTGGGGCATCCCCCAGCCAGCATGGCTGCTTGTCACAACCACAGCCCCACTACAGGTCCCAGCTGTAGAGCCCATGGTGCTGGAGAACCCTGCCCAGGGCCCTGGGCCCTCTCATCCGTGGCATTAGTAGTTGTGGGGGGGCAAGATGTCCCATGCCCCTTGGGGACAGAGGCCTTGAGGGTCTCGCCTCCCTCTCAGAGGATGGGGTGGCTTTGGTACAGCACTACTTTTTTTTTGGCATCGCTGGTGGTGGGACCTCACCAAGCCTGGCTCACAGCAGGGCTGAGTTGGGCTCCTTCTATTTACCTTCTGTCAGTGCCCCCCCAAAAGCTCTCCTACCTCCACACCCAGGAAGAAAACTCTCCCAAGTGAAGGCAGCATGGGAGTGGACACCAACTGGAGCACCCATGGTCAGTGCCTGATTGTCACCCTCCCAGAGCTGTGACTGTCACCTCCAGAGAGCCCAGCCTGGGCAGGACGGCCAGTACTGTGGGGGCCCTGTGGGCAAGACACTCATATGGGGAAAGGCAGACAAAAACAGCTTGTGGGCACAGGTTGGGCAGTGCCCAGGAGGGTGGCTACAGGAGGGCAAGGAGCCCAGGGGAGGTGGGTCCTGGTTGTTCTCTTCCCACAGTTCCACACTCCGTGTTCCACCAAGCCTCTACTTGGAGTTCTGGGCGGTCACCTGAGGACAGAGAACAGCAAGGCACCGGGACTGACACACCAGACAAGCTGCCAGATCCAACCCCCAGCCTGATATAATACAGAATTTAGTTACAAAATAAATCCCCTCCCACCCTTTGTAATAAAAAGAGCAGCTTGATTGGACATGCATCTTTCTGGCCCTAAAAAATAAGGCACCAGAGCTCAAAAATGAAACTCCGATTGTCTTTGATATAAAAAGAATTCCCACGTGTTGAAGGCAGTTGATGTCTGAGTGCATAACAAGGAGAGATCTTCACTGGCTTTGGGCTGGCCAGCCTCATGCCTGTGCCCCAGTGACTTTCTGGATCAGAGGAATCTGTAGGAGGGGAAGAGAGAAGCTGTTAGGATGGAAAAAAGGGAGGCAGGGAGCTGCCTGCCCTCTGCAGCTGGGCAGGGCTGGGGAAGGAGAGGCTCCTGAGGAGCCTGGAAGTTTTCAGGCAAGTCCCCGTGGCCTAAAAGCTGCAGGGTTTTCCAGCTGCTGGTGCCCAGCTCACCTTTGTGAGATCCACACCAGTGATGGCGCGCACGGAGGCAGGGATCTCAGCCAGCAGACGGTTCACCTCGGATGTTGTGTTGCTGCTTTCTCCGCTGAGAATAACGATCTCGTCCACTTTGGAGAGGGGAGCAGCCACTTTGGCAGCAATCTGGGGAGGCAGGGAAGGAGGGTGGGATGAGCAGAGTCGGGGAGCTTTTCAGCAGCCTCTTGGGTAAGGTCCCCACAACATGGGGCTTCTCTGTACCCCCAGGAGGCCTTGTCCAGCCTGGGAACTCCCCAACATTCGCCTACAGCAGGAGAAAGCTGCTCCCTCCTCACCTCAGGCAGCGCATCCAGCACGAGAGCCAGCTGGGCAGCTTCTCCGTACTTCTGGAGTGCTTCAGCCTTCAGCTTCATCCTCTCAGCCTCTGCCATCCCGATGGCCTCAATCACAAAGGCCTCTGCTTCTCCGATCTTGCGGATCTTGTCTGCCTCCGCCTGAGCAAGGAGGACTTGCTTCACCCTGGAAAGGGAAACCCAGCTCTCCAGCTGCCCAGGTCCCCACAGCGTACCCAGCATTGCTTCCCTCCCTCCATCAGCCACATTCCTGCCCCACAGAGAGCCCAGGAGCTGGGTCTCAGTGCAGGACCTGTCACACTTTGCTCCCACCTCACCCCAGCCCAGCATGCAGCTGGGCTCAGGGGCTCACTCACTTCTCGCCCTCAGCGATCTGCTGGATACGGTAGGCTTCGGCCTCAGCCGGCCGCTTCACGGTGGCTATCAGTTCCTTCTCCATCCGGATGATCTCCTTCTCCTCAACATCAATCTGCTTCTTGCGCTGCACCACCTCGATTTCGATTTCTTCTTGGCGGATCTTCTGCTGCTCCCGGGCGCTCTGGAGCTCATAGGCCAGCTGGGCCTCTGCAGTCTGCACAGGGGAGAGATGAGAAGAGGGGTCTTGGCCATGATCTCCTGTGCACAGACATAAGGACCTGAAAACAGACATGGCTCCTGCTCAGGACTAAGCCTCTACTCAGAGGTGATGTCCCTATCCTCAGAGGGGCACTTGCTGTCCTTCCCTGTGAGTTCCTCCCACAGCATTTGAGCACAACCAGCTCCGGGTTCAGCTTGGATGACCCTCCCCATAATCTCCTCTCCTCTCCTTCCAGTCCACCTAACTCTTGCAAACTGGGCAGGAGAGGAATCTGCTGCAAGGAGCTCGCACTGCGGCACAGAAACCCGAGTTCTCCACCTCCAACTCTCCTAACACATGCAGGAGGAGGAAGCTGGCAAGTCACAGAGCTGCCACTACCACCACGAACCAGCCAGGGAACAGCAGTGGGCTGTCAAGATACCCCTCACCTTAATGTTGACCTCCTCAGTGAATGCAGCTTTCTGCAATTCAAAAGCCCGTCTGGAATCTGCTATTTTGGTATCTGCCATGAACTTGACATCCAGCATTTCTTTCTTGCACTCTGCCTCCTGCAGAGAGGAAACAGAGAGCAGAGCTCCAGGGGGTGCAGCTGGAGCAAAACAAGCTGCTCTGGGAATGCCCAGCAGGTTTCTGGACTCACCCGAATGCCAGCATCTCGCTCAGCTTCTGCCACACCGATGTCTGCGTCCCTTCGGACAGCCGCGGTCTGAGTCTTTCCCAGAGAGCTCAGGTAATCCACTTTATCATAGACATCCTGGAGAAAGGAAGGTAAGTCACAACCACTTCAAATGAGCAGCTCCATCTTGCTCCCCTCCCGTTGAAGCTCAGAGCAACCATTTCTGTGGTTAGACCAGGGTCAGAAAGAGACATGTCAGCCTGATGCCAAACAGAAGCAGGTGTGACAGGGAGAGGCGGGCTCTCCTGACATCTTCCCTCTGCCTCCCTGGAGGCTTGGTTGTCAGCAAGCTCTCTCCAGGAGCTGTGTTTACAAGAGCCTGTGAACTGGGTTCTCTTTGCCCAGCTGCCTGGATACAGGGCATGCTGTCATGGAAACCTCCAGAGGGCTGGGGTGGGCTGGGGCAGGCTGTCAGCCTGAGCCTTCCAGCCACCTGCAGTAGAGAAGCCAGGGCCAGGCTCTGTTGTGCTGCTTCTACACAGCTGCTGGGTACCACGTAGCACAGCACCCTGCACCGTGGGTGTACCTTGATGGTGAAGCTCAGGATCTCGATACCCATGCGACCCACATCGGGAGCTGCCACCTCCCGCACCAGCTTGGCAAACTGATCCCTGTCCTGGTAGATCTGCTCCACCGTCAGGGTACCTGCAGAGGGATAGAACCAAAGTGCTTTATTTGGAACAATTAAAACACAACAGTGTGGACCTAAGCTGAGGAACATCCTCTTTGCACCTAATCTCTTCAGGCCTGGGAGCAAGGGTGTCTCAGTCTCACAAGCACAACGACCCCATGTACCTGTAACCCACAGGGACTCCGACATCTCTTAGTGCAGGCACTGAAAACCCACTTATCACAACACCCAGCAACACAGCAGGAGGTGCTGTCGGGGAGGAACCATCTAAGATGCCACCTCTGCAGTCAGCAGAGGGAGCACCCACTATGGCTGCTGCAGTGGCACCAACACTGCTGGGACCTGCCAACAGAGAAGAAAGCTACTCAAGATGCCTTCAAGAGTGTAAGTCGCTCCTCACCTAGGATGGAGCGCAGATGCCCCTCCAGTGTCTGAAGGACCACGTTCTTCACATCCTGCACGTTCTTCCCCAAGAACTGCTCACAGGCCACAGCCAGGAGCTCCTTCTCGGTCATTATCTTCACCTGGAGACAGGAGACAAACCCAAAGAGACTGTGAGGCACCTATTCGAAGGCAGCCAACAGCAGCAGCAGAAGCAGCAGTACCACCACCAGGCTGCCAGACCCTTGTGCTACCAATGCTCCAACGGACCATGCTGAGCTGTCACCACACTGAGCCAAGCCATGGTGGTCCCCCCAGTGAGCACTTGCTCACTGCTGCTGGGGACAGCCCTGCTGCAGGCACATGCAGCACCATCTGGGGCAGACCCCTCTCCGAACCCTCATTGCAGACCAGTGTGGAAAGGTGCTCCCTGCAGCTCCCACAGTAGTGGCCACTGGGTGATGTGGGGACAGAGCCTGGCCCTACAAGTCCCACCTGATGAAAACTGTACCAAAGAGCCCTGAACCACCAGTTCAGCCTCGACACCTAGGAGAGAGGGGTTTCTAGTACTACTCTTGGCCAAAAGCCATTTTGTTACCTTTCTCTCCCTCCTCCTTCACTAGAATTAATTTTTCTGATATGGGAAAAGCAGAGAACAAATGCCCAAGAAGCAGCTTGGAAACAGGGGCTCCTTTAGGCAATTCCTGCAAGAAGGGATGAGAGAAGATGGCCACAGCACACTGGTTTTTCCTGTTCATGGCTGACAGCTCCCAGCCACCCTTTGTGGTGATCCCAGTGTGCCACGGCCAGGAGCTGGCTGTCCTGCTCTGCAGTGTCAGTCCGGTAACTACCCAGAGGTGGGACACGGCCACCCCAGCACTGCTTTCCCCTCCCAAAGTCAGGGCCAGATGTAAAAGCATCCCCAGGTCCAGATAAGCCAAGGTCTTAAGATGGTCCTGTTGGTTATAGGGCTGCTTTTTAATGGTAAAGTGGGTAAAAAATCCCTATGGGGTATGCTAGGCAGCGGAAATGTGTGCTCATGGAGGTCTACAGGAACCAGCTACGAGGAACTACAACCCACCAAGGTGACAGCTCCTAGTGACCAGGTCTAATCTGAGGGTTCAGGAAAACCTGAACACTGGGATGTTTGTGTGTCTGGCAGCACTGGAGAAGGAAGCAGGGCCATACCAGTGCCACTGGGTGCTGACAGGATCCCACAGCACCCTCTCATGGAGACATCTGGTCTGGGCAGCACCTCCTGCCCCATGAGTTGCCAGTGGCAGCCTGTGTCCCGCCCTAAGGGTTCTGTCTGGACCTGCTGCTACCTTAGATGCCAGAATGGTCCTGGCTCAGAGACCTCAGAAGCTTCACATGCTGCACAGGGGCCCTCTGAGGGTTCCAATGCACGCTCTTGATGGGTTCACAGCCTACAGATCTCATCCTGCCACCTACAAGGCAGCTTTTCAGGGTCAAACTGCTGCCAAAAGCAACACAACCATTTCCTGAGAAAGCCTGGCCTGATGAGTCCAAAACAATCCCACAGCCTTAACCTCCAGAGCCAGAAAGCAGCACCCGACCCTCAGCACTGCCAGAGACAACTGGGACCGACCACAGTCCTCTAAGGGGACCAGACACAGACCACATTAGATGCTTTGAGCTGGCCAAGACTCAGCTGCCACAACTCTACCTCTAGTAACGTGAAGAAACACCAACCTTGGCTGAGCCCATTTCCTACTTTTGCTTTTCAGGCTGAGTCTCCCAGTCAAAACACCAAATCGAATCCCTGGCAAGCGTGGCAATAATCCCCTTTTTGCCTTCTCTGGGCTCCTTAGGGGGCCAGGTCCCTGCACCCCGGGGCCAGCAGTGTCCACTCTCTACGCAAGGGGGAGTTGGGAGAGCTGCTCATGCAGCTGTGCCCGGGAGCCAGGGCCTCACACAAGGCTCAACTTGCAACAAACATGAGGGATGTTTTGGGGTTTTGGGGTTTTTTTTTGCAATTAACAAAACCAATTAGACTCAGCAGTGACGTTTATGGTGCGCATCTGCCAGCAATTCCGCCTCTCTAAACAATCCCAACCCTCCGGGAGCCTTGGAGAGGCCGGTCAGAGTACAGGAGCGGGATGTTCGTTAAGAGAGTCCCTGCAGAAATTAAAAGGAGCAAGGAATTCAGCCTCTGTGAATAAATCCAGCCAGCAACCAGTAAACCCCTGACAGCCCAAACGAGCCTGGCCACCCGCTGAATTACGGGTGTCGACCTATGAACCAAGGGCTGCACAAAAAGCCCCAAGAGTTGAGCAATTTGCGCTCAGCCTGTTTCCAGTATTTCAGGCCGGGCACCGTGACACTTGGTGCGTCTTCAAATGTCACTCACGTCAGAGAAAGAGAGAGTTCAGCTGGAGGAAATCAGAGCACCTCCATAAAACAATCCCACCCAAAGGATTGATGCCACCCCACCCAGCTCCAGCCGCAATGGCAGCCAGGGGACAGCAGAGACAATCCAATTAGCTTGAAGCTGCGGAAAAAATGGTAGGGGAAGGATACAAAGCCCCGTGGTGGCCTAAGGCAGCAGCATCCCGAGCACCCAGCCAACACAGGAAGGAGGCAACTCATGACATCCCTCCTCAAAAAATGGAACAGCATCCTTATGCACATTAAGCACTTCTATTATTACGGCAAACATTTCAAAAAGGTGTTTCTCCAGTAATAATTTCTTTGGTTTTTAAGGTAACCTCTGTCTCAACCCTGCTTTTTGCATGGTTATTCCTTGGCCTAAAGGCTTCAAAATTAATGGACAGCGAAAAAAATGAACAGTGACAAGAGAGAATAACGTAGATGAGATGAATTGGGAGCTGCTTTTTTAAATCAAGGCACTTGGGGATTCAGCTTTCTGCTGGCACACGCCACAAAGCCCAGAGCATTTTGTAGGGAACGGAAGGATGTCCCAAAACGGGGCCAAAAAGGAACGCTGGCTTCACAGAAATACCTTTTCCAAATGCAGAAGGAAAAGTCTACAGATTTATGAAATACATGCGAGGGGAGACATGGGTGCATGCATTGTGCCAACCATGCAAAGACCACCATGGCTACGTGATGTATTAACAGCTAAATGGATATAAAGAACTGAAAAAAAATTGCAAAACAAGGATGTTGGTTCACACCATTAGAGCCAGGACAAGGCCAGGATGCTGGCTCCTGTGCTGGGGCTCCTGTGCTGGGGCTCCTGTGCTGGGGCTCCTGCACGTAGCCCCATTCACCAAGAGCAGCAGGGTGATGGATTATCCGCTGTTGAGTCACAGTCGAGCCCAGCCCTTCTGCCATGTGTGACAATCCAGAAACCGCTCCTCGGCGGAATTCATATCCTCAGCTACGCACAGACACAGCACGCAGCTCCTCTGCAGCGTCAGTTCAGAGCAAATCAATGAGCCCAGGGAGGAATCCACGGCTCTGGAAAGCACTAGATGAAATCTGTCAAGCACTTCGTTTTAAAAAGGGCTGCGGCAGCCACAGAGCTCGTCCCTGGGGGGAGCCTTTTGACGCAGGTAGGATTTTGGTCACATCACTGCATCGTTCCACAGCTCCCCTTGGCTCCAGGGGAACGTGGCAGTCACCTCTCCTGCGACCACAGACCTGGACATGCCTTGGACATAGGGTGACCGCAGCCTCCTGAGCACTCTGAGAATTGCTGTCTTGTTTTTGCTGCACCCAAAATGAGCTGTCAGGAGAAATTTTCTTTCAAAGCATCCAGCTGCCTACTTAAAGAGTCAAATTCAGTCAAAACCTAAAAATATTTTCTTCCCAGCATCCTCCCCAAGGCAGAACCTGGTCACAAGGACAAACTCTCTATCAGAGCAGCAGATCTCAGAGTCTAGGAAATGCAGGTGTTTACCTCTACTATCACAAGCAGCAAGAGCTGGTTTTCACATACAAAGAAGGCTTGAGAGAATCAAAATTCAATTCAAGCCAGAAATTTTACACACAAAGTTTAGTGCCTGGAGGGACAAAGTGAGCTTTAACTCACCGTGAAGAATTGCAAGGTCCACATGCTGCTAATAATAATAATGATAATAATGATAATCCAAAGCAGCATAATGTTCAACACCACCTTAGGAGTGAATGGTTCAGTCTTGCAGGGTCACACACAGCTCCCAGGGCACCACGGAACATCAGCGTTTCCCGAACTGATCCAGTCACCCACAGACACCTCATTTGCCACGTGGACAAATGAGACACCAGACTAAAAGGAATGATTCTGGGGAGAGGAGCAGAGGTCACAACCCCCTTCCCAACACGGGACATGCTGTAGTGTGGTTGAACCAGTAAGGACAGTGTGGTTTTACACAAGAATTTGTTTCAGGGCAGTTGGCTTCTGTTCCTGGACAACAGTAACCTCTTAGGGGGAGAAAAACCAGACGTAAGTTAGAGACATGCATTCCTGAAATGATGTTTTGGAGTTACTGTACCTGTGCCACACCTGTGACAGTTAAAGCTACCCCCTCCGCCGTCTCTACGTCCTCACACCTGGGCTGTAACGTCATTATCTCTAGGGAAATCCTGCCAAAAAACGTAAAATATTTGCACGTTTCCAGGTAACACACACTCAGCTCTTCCCTTTGTATCTCCTGCCCCGGGCTATCTGCCACACTCATCACAGGTAATGTAAGACAGGCACAGAATGCAGTTGAGGGACTACATCCATGACTGGAGAACAGACAAGTCACTTTGGCCAAGAAACAGACTTTCAGATAACGCTTAAAGGCAATTTATCAGCAGAGAAAGGCTGGAAGCCAGACTGGAAAAGATATCGTGAACCTTTCCCTTTTGCTGGGCTAGAGAGGTGGCCAGAGGCTAGCAGCTTCGGGACCCCCAAAGGGCCCTCCTTGACACGCTGCCCAGTGCCAGGCCAGCATGTGCTCTTGCTGGCTGGTGTCACTGGTTTAAAAGCACAGCATGGACCCGGCATGTGCCCACCTGCCACACATTGCCACCCCCACACGAGCTCTGGTGCTTGGCAAAAACCTATTGCTGATGCTGCAAGAAGCAGCCCTGGCTTTGCCCTCGCTGGGTTAATATTAACACAGACCTGGTCT
The DNA here is from genome assembly GCA_013400055.1 of Nycticryphes semicollaris. Taxonomy (NCBI): domain Eukaryota; kingdom Metazoa; phylum Chordata; class Aves; order Charadriiformes; family Rostratulidae; genus Nycticryphes; species Nycticryphes semicollaris. The sequence continues at coordinate 617,406 of VXBJ01006734.1, read as the reverse complement.
ACCTTTAACTCTCCTTCTATTTTCCCCATGTCCTGTGACCCAAAGACAGGTCAAAGTGAGTCTTGATCTCTTTAGGGCCATGTCTATTTGGTATCAGGCACCCAGGAACACATCCTGCAGCTCCAGAGCTTTCTCAGTAACCCAAGGTGGGCTGGAGGTACTTTAACCAGACCCAGCAACCTGCAGATCGTGATTTGGTAAAACAAGAGACATGCTTGACCGTGGCAGGTTCTGCTTCAGGAATCAAAGCCTGGCTCTACTGTCAGCTGTAACAAGCCAGGAAGGCATTGGGAGTCAGGACAGGGAGCCACAGGGCAGAGAGCTGTGTCACTGAGCATTAGGTTGAACATCTGAACCATGAAGGGGCTGCGCTGGGCTGCTGCGTGGGCGCCGAGTCGCTCCAGGATTGGCTGGAGGTGCTCAAACTCATCCCTGCAAGTTCATGCCTGCCTTGGCCACTGTCCTAATTAAACTGGCACGCAAGCCGGGAGCTGATAAAACAGATCCCACTGCCCAGGACAGGCACAGGCATTTTTTGCCATATGCCTTCACAGCTGTAATCAGCTAGTGCAGGATTTTAGCCTTCTGAAGACCTAATCTATACTTTGAATTTAATTTCAACACTGTGCTGCTTCTTAGCAGGCAAATCACAGGGATGTTTGGTAATTACTGTCACACGGGTTCGTAACTGCTCACAGTGCAAATGCTAGTCTTGTGTGTTGAAACTCATCCAAGGTCTCCATGCTGTCCTTTCAAACGTGACAACATCCAAAACGGGCACTGTCGCCACGTGGAGGAAGAAGAGCTGAGTGGAAAACCACATGCAAAATGTCAGAGCCGGCTATGGTTGTAATTTCCCCACTTACATACAGGTTTCCTTTTGAAACGGCACAAAACCCGATTTGGCCTGGCTGTGGCTCCACACAAAAGCAGATGCCCTTCTGCTCTCCACCCAGCACACTCTGGAGACAGTGCTGTCGAGGAAAGGGTTACAGCTGAAGCAAATGTCTGTAGCGTTATCAGGAGCCAGTACATTGATGTGGAATTTGGAATTCGCCAAATATGCATCTGTCTGCATTACCTATAAACTGTGGAGTGCGCCCCAGGGTAAGTGCCAGAGAAGAGGAAGGAGAGGAGGGGATTGAGATTTCAACTGTCCCATTAGAAAACCATTAGTTTTTATGTTATCCTGCTGCTGCTGCTGCTGTTGCTGCTGCTCAAAACAGAGGGATAAACAGTTAGACAGGATGTTAGGAAGCTGGTGGATTATTACCTGTGCAACCCCTGTTACGTACAGTGGGACCCCCTCCGACGTCTCAATATTCTCACAGCGACAGAGGATGGTCATAACCTCGAAAGACAGTCTGAGCAGCGAGGAATAAGGGTAGGACAGCAAATATATAAAGCAGTTAACAGAGAGTTAGACACTCATTGCAAAGGACAGACGAGACTTTCAGGTTTTTGGCTTTTCCCTGTTCTGTTTGCCTTTCTCCCACTGCCCGCGCCCAGGGCTCCGTAATGCTGGGCCAGAGCAGCTTCCCTCGTCACAGCAGGGAGTTTACAACATCCAGCTGCTTCTTTTAATGAGGATAAAAGGGCTTGGGGGGGCCCTGTGTCCCACAATTCGCTGCAGATGAAACTGAACCATGTATCCCACCTGGATTGCCACCGCCATCCTGGAGTCAGCTGGAAGCGTCTGTTGGAAATTTTCACACACTGAAAACTCCATTTTGTAATAATTTAGAGGCTTCTATTGCCAACACCAAGAGGAGCCAGAAAAAAAGAAAATGCCAGGGACTTGGCTACCCACCCCCAGCTAAGGCATTGATGAGAGAAGGTGCTTCCAAGTGCTGTCCTGAGAAGCTGAATAACACCATTTGGTTCCCCCAGAGGCACGTCAGGACCGCGCTGCCTCTCTCCCTGCTTTTATTTCTGACCCTTAAACAGGGACAGAATTTTATTATTTTTCTCCAGTTCTCAAGGTTGCAGCAGGATAAGAGCCCAGCATCCTGCCAGCTCTAACTGTTCCTTTTGTTCCCAGGTTAGTGCTACCTGGCGGGATGCCGCTGACAGAGACACAATTGCTGCTGTCTCTCTTGCTTTCAGCACTGCTAGTTCCAGAAAAGATGTCCTAATTTCAGAGGAGGAAATCTGCCTCACTCTTGAAGTTAATACAGCAGGCTCCATCTGTGGCACGGCTTATGGTATTTGGGAAAGACTCTTGTTCTCAAAAGGAGGATTAAGCCCCATATACCATGGCATGAACGGAGGGTATAGATTTTAAAGTGAAATATTTGTTTGGGTGCTGGCATTCCTGTCAAGAGCCCCATTTGCTCAAGAACACACAGACCTCTATCATATGGCAGCTCATTCCTGGCAAGCAGTTCTTGGCCCTGGGCTCAGCCTTTGCTTAGCTTACTAAGTCAGCCTCCCGAATACATCTGTTGTCTCCCGCACAAGGCAGGTCAAGGTCCCGCGCTGTTCTCTGGGCTTCTCACACAACAAAAAGAGGAGCAGAAACAGTTTGTTCAAATCAACAGTTCTCTGCCTTCACAAAAATTCGGGAATGAAGCTTGTCCAGATCAAACGCAGTTGTTAAGCGCTGAGCCCACAAACTAGGCCTTTCCTTCCCCTCCCACCTCATACGAGTGTTGGTGGAGAGCTCAGGCTAAAGCAGGGGTTGTTAACTGAGACCTCTCTATGCAGCTGGAGCACTACAGTGGGCTCTCGTAGCAATTCTGAGTACGAGCCACCTGGGAGAGGACCCGAGAGCTGTTGAAAGTCAGTTGCCAGCAGTAGCCAGAAAGCCTTGAACAAGGCAAGCTGCCTGGCCAGGAGGTGAAGAGCAGCTACGGCGGTGTGTCATCTGCAGCGTGAGGGGAGCAACATGCTCATTTCATCTGCCAGTGGCAACACATGAACAGGGAAAAGAGGTGTGGAGATCAGGAAGTAAGGGTTAACTAGAACCTCTGGCCATCACTCAGTGCAAAAACCCCAAAAGTCACGTCTTTATCCTTTTTCCCTATTTTTTTTTTACACAGATGGAGGAAACCTGCTTCGGTGAGCGTACGGGAGGTGTTAGGACAGAGTAACATTCCCACAGATCCTAAAGACGAAGAGCTACGTTAGCAGGACAGCAGCACTATCAGAGCACATTAGTTCAGAGACCAGCATGGTAAGAAGCAGCAAGCAAAATCCCCAACAGAGGATGGGGAGAGAAAGGAAATGCCATGGTTTGAAATAGGAACACAGTCTGCTCCTGAGGTGACAGCAGTCAGCACATCTTTAGAAGAAGAGACTTGAGGAGCAGGGGGATGCTCTGGCCCACTGCATGCCACAAACGTGTTTGTTACTGGATGAGGGTTTAGGCCATACTGGGCAGAACTCAAGTCCTCTAGTGAACCCATGGATGAGCCAGCCCCGTGGCCATGCTACCCAGCACCTCCGAGAGCCTTGTGGCTGCAGAGCGCTGCAAAAGCAGCAGAGAAGAGAGATGGGCTCTTGCCTTCCTCAGCACTCGCTGCATCAGCACAGGAAGAGACACACTGACCAGCCCTCTCAGCTTGGTGGGGCTTATATAAATAAAAAAGACAAAAAAAGTACCTGATTGCCTTGGGTTTGAGGAAAGGTGTGGACAGAGAGGTCATCTGAAAAGTACTTCGGCTGAAAGCATGGGATTTCTTTTCTTTTTTGTCTTCTGCACTGTGATACCCAGCTGTCCTCACACTAATAATGAGCACAGAACTCATTCCCGTGATTTTATGTTGCTCATCATCATCTACTGCCAGGTAAGGCTGAAAAGGCAGGATTACCTCCTGCAGAGGATGGCCAGAAGCCAGGTGGTTGTGAGTGACCCTACCTTCCTCACGTTCAGTGCACTACACAGGGCACATACTGGTCTTTCCAGCCACTTAACAGTGCTTTACACGAGGCAGACCTCCCTCAAAGGACCAGGGGCTGCTCACAGCCACAGGCAGCAGGCTGGGCTGATGCTCATCCATGATTCCACAGGCAGTGCACAGTCCTGTGTTCCTAAAGACACTGCTGACAGCCCCGCTGGGATGGCTTTGCCTAACTCATACTGCAAAACTCACACATAACGGGGGTCTCCTTACCTTTGGGTGTCAGTAATGCACCACCAAGCCCAGGCCCAGCCTCCGTATACGTACTGCTTTACATCAGAGCCACAGCAGCCACCTGCAGCACAGCACAAAGCACAGAGATGGAAGGATTATACATACACATGTTGCTCTCAGCCAGGAAAAAAAACTGCACCCAGACTGAGTCACGAGCAGAGCACCTTCCCAACAGGCTGCCCAATCTCTAGGTGCTGAGGAAAGGGCACCTTGTTGGGGACGTGGGGGGGGGGTTGGTCATCCATTCTCCAAGTCCCTCGGAGCAGGGAAAACATCTCAGCTCAACTATGTTACAGCAACAGGCGCTACCAAGCCAAGCCCTGTAACATGACACAGAAGAATCCAAGCATTCTTGCAGCATCTGATAAATAATGAACGCAGAAAACTCTTTCCAAGATCCACAGCAGCCCTAGAACACCCTCTGGTTGGCCAGCGGGGAACCCAACATTCTCTTCACCTCCAAGGGCTTCACATGGCAATTTCCCAAAGGCAACTTTTTTTTTTTTTTTTAGAATTGTCTTACAAAATTGGAAAATATTATTTGTAATAATTCAGTACGATGAACAGTAACACACAGAAAGCGACTGTATTTCAAAGCAGGATTTTATTTCGGTTTTGTTAAGCAGTTTAAGCACTTTTAGCAACCAGAATTGGCCTAAGTACATCCTTCAGTACCTTTAACCGTGATGCAGCAGCTCTGTTATGGAAAGCCATGTAAGAAACCTATCTCTTTTCCCTCACCAACACTGCAAACCACCCTTAAACCCACCAAAAAGCTAGCAGGTCAGTGCTGGAGGAGGGAAGAACCCCGAGCTCCCAAAAACATCTCTTAGTTCTGGCTAGTGAAGTACTACAGTGCCTGAGGCTTTGATGGTCCATCACAGAGTTGTCTGTGCCCAGAGTTTGGGCAGCCTCTAGAACGCCTCTGGCACATTTAAGATTTGACCAGTGAAACCAGAAGACGTTGCCCAGGTTTTCACATCTTCGATTCAATGAATAACACATCTGCTACCTTCCAAGAGAGCACCCTGCCACTGACCAGCCCTAGGTTTCAAGCCTGGCAAGGGAGGAGCTCTGCAGCTCCCCAGCTCAGACCAGGGCTGCAAGCTGCCATCTCTCAGCAGATCAAGCCAGTGGTCCCTCCCTAGCCTGTTATCTATAATCACACTTATTACAGCAATGCCTGAGGGCCTCAGCAAGGCAAGTGCCATACCAACATACAGTTTCAGCCCCGGGGGAAAAGTATCTACGCAGGCAAGACAGAGCCAGTGCAGTGGAAGGGCAGGCACTGAGGGAAAACAGCGTGGCTGCAGTGCTGTGGGAGGGGAAAGGGGGGGCTACGAAGCCAGCAGATGGAAGCCACAGAAGACAGCTCTTTAAAGAGAGACAATGTTTATTAGGTTTGTTGCAAAAGGTCAAAAAGACGCAGCAAAGGCAGCACGTATCCAGGCCATTGTGCTGGTAGGAGAGGACTCTCTCCTCCCCATCCCCATCCTCCTCCTCAAGCATTCGGCCGCCTTCTGCTGTTAGCTAAAGGTGTCACTCCAACAGCTTTCACTAAACTGGCAGATCAGCCCCATCTACAATTCTTCACCCTCCGATTTCCATAGAAAGTAAACTGAAATGTGAAACAGACGTACACACTTTTTCAGGTCTCTTGTGCTCCACAGCCTAGAGGAATATTCTCCTGTCACCTCTGGGACAGCCTCTGGATAGCTTCTTCCTGGAGCTGGACGACTCTTTCAGCCAGGCAAGGAGTTACAGAAGCTGATGATGCCATATCCTGCAGAATATTAACTGCAATGCAATGCCTTTTAATGTTTCTTGGAGGACATCAGCCCAGTTAGCTCAGCCTTTTAGCCAGGCCCTTGTTTTCCAAGAACAGGAAGGGAGGTGTTCCTGGCAGCTGGGAAAGGTATTTTATTTCATAGGGTCTATGTGGTCTTTATAGAACCTCTGGTAATTGTTTTAGAATAATTTTCTGAGAAAAGTCTGCATCCTAAACCCACCATTGTTACAAAATCTTGCCTCTCCACACAGATGTTTCTTTTGTTCCGTAGGAAATGCGAGGAAATACCTTATTTAGCAACACACCCCAAGCGAGCCACATGTTTGCTTTCCCAGCTCTACACCGCATTGCTGCGCAGCACAGTTTACTGAACTGGATTATATGTCAAAAAGTGTTCAAGGCATAAGAAAAAAAAAAAAACAGGGAAAACTAACACATTAAATAGGAGCCGGATGCCAGCTGGTTGCTTTCATGCAAGCTCCGTCCTGGTAACACAAGTCAGATGAGCTGAACGCTCATTTTCCATTGCAGCCCCGCAGCCTCTTTCCCAAGTCTCAGGGAGCAAGTGAAAAAAAAAAAAAAAGAACCAGCAAAGTGAAATCTTTGCAAGGCCGAAGAATAAAACCTCTTGCACAATGAGATCTGGCAGAGAAATTGCCTTTCCCAGCTATAATACGCCCACTGTTCTAGCAGCCCGGGTCTCACAGCCACTTGGCCACCGCTGCCACGAACATCCACGGTGCCTCTTCCGGGGCAGTGTACGGCAGCCAGGCGCCCTACAAACGGGGGATTCATAGCCGGGAAGCTGCCATCCAGCTTGGCTTCTGCCCAAACGAAGGGGTCCCTCGTTCAAGCAAGAATTCCCAGAGCCAGCAGAAAGCACGTTGTCCGTTTGTTTCGGGTTTCGCTTATGAAGTTAAGATGAATCGCTTGGGAGCTTGTAGGTCAACGGAGCTCTCGGCAGCTGCAGGAAGGTGCTGCCCTGATGGAGGGCAGGCAAGAAAGGAGCCCCGCCACTACAGGGATGCAGGGCTCAGAACATCAAAGCTGGGACAATTTGAGGTTGTGAACAAGCTTGGTGTTGTTTGCTCTCCCAAAGTAACTCGAGGCGATGAGCTTGTATACCGGCAGGAAGCAGTGAGCGTTCAGAAATCAGGTTGTGGTAAACGGGCCGATACGGTAAGTCGATAACTACATTCCTTCCCAGAGACTGAACACAAGAACAGAGCAGATGCCGCTGACTTCACCTGCACAGAGAGAGAGAGAGCTGCCACCTTCACCCCTCGGTTCAGGCCAACCTGGTGCTGGAGTCCCCTCCCCAAGTCGGGAATAAGCAGCTTGGTCTGGTCGGACAGAAGCTGGGCTGGTTAGAGAAACGGCCCTGTGCTGGGAAATGTCATGAGGTGGTAGCAGATGAGTGCAGAAAGACATGGAAAAAAATGATAACTGAAAACAGTTACTAACAAAAGGTGCAGTGGAGAGGAGACAAGGCAGCAAAGGCATACATAAAGAAAATCACGTAATAAAAGCAGGGTCTGGACTAAAATCGGTGTCTGGTTCTTAGGTCCTGTTGTGCATATAAAGTAGGCCTCGTCCACAGGCAGAGATGGCACAAGGTTAAGAAAAATTCATTTCAAATGATGCAGGGTTCTGAGTTGAATCCATAAAATCCTTTGATGGTCACTACGGCAGATCATGCTGGCTAGCTTGTTTTGGATGTAATCTATATCAAAATGACTTGTTTTAATCTGTGAGTATCGGTGCTACAGGGTGAGTTTAAAAATGCACATTTAGTTTAACACATCCTGTAAACAGAAACCCAGAGAAGACAAACCACAATGAAGTTAAACAACAAAACTAGAGATACTTTCCCAGAATTCCTCCTGGAAACCAGAAGGAAAGCTTGAAGTTTTTTTCTGCACGATCTATCTCAACCCTGGGGAACAGTTCTGAACTCTGGCTCCGAAGGCACCAATGCAGACAAGGGCAAAACCTCCTGTGAAACCCTGAAGCTGCCTACTCCTTCCTAGGTCTTACTGCAGATCACATCCTGGACCATCTTCCATTCCATTTTCATGCAGTTGGCTGTTCTCACCTAAGCGTAGCTCTCTGCCTTTCTCCTTATTGAACTGCATCGTATTTCTTTCAGACCATTTGGTCAACCTGTCAAGTTCATTTTGATTCTAATCCGGCTCTTCAAAGCTCTCGAATCCATTCCCAGCTCAGTACGGTCTGCAAATTCAATAAGCACATTCTCAATTCCATTATGCAAGCCAAAACAAGGAAGTTACTTGATAAATTCTTTCAGCTGAACAGTGAGCCACTGTCAAGTTCCCTGGCAATGGTTTTCCAAGCAGTTTCGCATGAACTTTACAGTATGTGAGAAACCAGCTTCCTCCTCACATGGTGGAGTTAGGCCTTTTGCAGGAAGGGTTTGCAGAGCCTCAAGAAACCTGTATTTCAGGCTTTTGAAACTTAGAGAAGTACCATAAAAACAGCACAGTCACACTGGCTCGAAATCATGACCAGTTCCTCTTGCAGGAATAAGGATGCAGTAACAGGATGGGAGAGAACACAGAGCACCTCAAAAGGGTTAACTACCCCTGACCACTGGGGTGCGGCAGGAAATGTTTACATAAAACTGGAATTAACTGCTAACTCTTTTTTTTTTTTCACTTTGAAAGAGATCAAGAACCCCCAAAGGGCAGTGACTAAAGTTAAATCTGAGAAACTGGGCTGGACCATATTTCCCAAGCTGCCTTCTGAGAAATGACAGGAGCACAACAAGCCTTTGTAAAGCCAAGGTGTACAATATCTGCTGCTTCTCCTCATCCCCAAGAGCGCTAACTCACCCGAGAGAGAAGTCAGATTAGCTGAGCACAGCTCATACTCAGAAAACAGGCGTAGTAGTTTTCTTCAAGGTGTTTACAAGCAATGTGTTTGTTTCAGTATTCCCCTAGGAAATAAAGCTGGGTTGACTGGGCTGCAATTCCCCCTCCCACCCCCCCCACACTTTTCACACCCTGAACTTTTGCAGTTTGTTCTGACCCTAAAACACAGTGGGCTGCGCCAGCCTTCCCTTGTCATGTACCCCCAGGTGCTCACCTCAAAGCTCCTCTGGCTGCTGGACTGTTGCTGCATGGTGCCACCCCGCAGCCCTCATCAGCCAGAAGGAAAACGACCTAAATGTAGTGATCGAGGCAACACTATTTACTTAACTGTCAGATGAACACGGTTATTACAGATTACAGCTCATTATGACGAGACTCTGCAGAAATACTATAATGTTTTATTTCCAAACTTGCAGATTGATCCTCAGCCACGAAAGCTGCATTCAACCAGACTGCAGCCCAAAAAAATCAGCATTATGTATCAGAGACAGCCAAGCAGGATGAACAGGTATTTTGTGTATCTCCCTGAAAAATCAACCTCCTCCAGCTGCGCTTGGAGGGGACGCAGTGATGGGTCAGGCACCTGACAAAGGCTCCTCAGAGCTTGCACCAAACCTCACTGGAAGGCTCCCAGCACCACTACCCTCCAGCAAAGTTAGACTCATATTTCAGACGGGTATTTCATAACATCATCGCCCCTGTAGGGATTTGTGGAACGTTTTTACAAAGCCCAGGCTCTGCATTTCCCGGACAGATTAGCTAACCGAGGGCAATTTCTTAGAAAGAAATTGGTGTTGCTCAACAGAGGAAGGACGCCGGTGCCGGCGGGAATGCTGACCTGTGCCTGGGAAGCAGCTTCCCAAATAAGGCTACGAAGCTCCTCCACACACAGACGTTCCCAGGGCTCGTCCAGCTGCTCCTTGCGTCTCACAAGAGAGTGAAAAGAACTAACACCACCCCTCAGAAAAAAACCCATACGCCAGGGGAGGCACGTGAACAAACTCCCTTCAAGAGATACCATCTAAATTTAAAATGAAGAAAACTTTCCAATCAGCTTCACCATTTGCAGGTGCTTTCCTGCAAATTGAAGTTCTTTCAAAGAACAAGTGTATGACAATTCAGGACTGCAGGCCAAAAGCCTGCTTTTAACACTATTTGCTGTGTGTTCTTCTTTCCCCCCCTCCCCTCTCTCCCCAGATCCAACCTAATATCACACAAGGAAATGCTGGCCCCCAAGGTCTTCTCTGCTTTTCCCCCAGAGAGACACAGCTCAGGTTCCTGGAACTACAACGGCTTGTAGTTACACGCCTCCCACTAACACCCTGGCATTCATTCTGCACGTAAGCACGAGGAGCTGCAGGGCTGCAGAGCTCCCACAGCCTCTCAGGCTGCCCCTGAAGCTCAGGGATTGCGCTCTCAGGAGACAGCAAGCATTTGCAGACCACATTGGGCAGTGACAGAGAAAAGCCACATCTGGTAGCAGCACCAAACCCAATTCTGACTCGCAGAGCCCGGTGTGATTTGTGCTCCCTTCCCAGAACACGGCTGTGCATCAAGGAGCGTCCTCAGCTCATCACTCCCAGCTGTGGGAAAGCATAACACTTGCAACAGCAAGCAAACGCCACCAATTCCTGCTGGCTCGTCCTGCAAGCCCTGTTCTGTAAAATTCAGAGCTGAACAGAAGTGAAATCAAGTTTTTTTTAAGACTGAACGGCATCCCAGCACACCTGGAGCCCACCTTGCCAATTCCTCCTGCAGCACATGGCAATTCAGCAAGAGGCGCTGATTTTGAAGGGGTTCCAGGGGTCCCTTCGGAGGGAAGCGCCGCATCAGCTCTAGATCCAAGCTGGGAACTGCAGTGACCTCCAGCAGCTGCTCAGAGAAGACCAGAGGAAAGCTGCAAGAAATACTGCTGCTCCAGGCAGCTGGTGGGTGCGGTTTGTAACTCCTTAGAAGCAGCCGCCACAGTAGGCACATTTGTTTTCAAAACTGCAGCCTGCTTCTGGCATCTCCTCAGTCATTCCTGTAACAGGTCTGTTATCCGAGAGAGAGATGAGCTGGTTACAGACCAGTCCGAAGCAAGTGTCACAGCCTGCTGGAGGCCTTGGCTCCAAAACCATAACCACGTAGCCTGACATGCACAGCAGAGCTGTGATCGTGGCCATCCTTGATGTGCAAATTTTCTCCCAGCTGAGTTTAGGTCTGAGCATCACAGTGGTTGCCACAAAACTAGTCCAGCATTGCCAGAAAGGATGCAACATGATTGAGGGCACGCAAAGAGAGAAACACCTTTATCTAATCTGTTTATTGCCTTTGCAACTGGCCCCAGCCTGTCACCCAGAGTGAAGTATCCAGCCCTTACAGCAAGCCCTTACATCTCCTGATGGTAATTAAGTCCTGTCTGCATTCAGCCTGCTCTATGCCAAAGTGCACTCTGGAGCTTCAGCAGAGTATTGGAGCAGCTACAGGTTGAATCGAGTCCAGGGGACTTCACTGCTGGTTTATTTAACACTAACCTAAGCAACCAGCTCATTTGACGATAAAATTACACAATTCTGATGGGTATCAACTGCATCCAGTGTCAGCATCACCAAGAGGCCAGGTGACATGCTAGTAACAAAGCAGCGGTAGGATATGATGGATAAGAAGGGAAACCCAGGGACATGCCCATGGTTCCCTGCTCTGAGCTGCCCTCTCTGCCCCAGCAGGATGCCCCCTCCCCAGGAAAGTCAACCTGACCCCCAGGAACAATATGGCTTCTTGATAATCCAAGCCAAAAGGCTGTTGGCAGTGACCCAGACCCCATCTGCGGTGCTGGTGTCAAGGCTTGACATCATCCGAGAGCAGCAGCATCAGGGTGTGCCGCTGGCACCACAACCTGGCCCACCTCGTTCTGCACCGCAGGGAACCCATAGAGCCCACTGCCTCAGGGCACCCCCTTGGCAGGGATACCCCCAGTACTCATCCACAGCAGGACACCCCCCAAAAAGCACTACAATGTCCCCATATGACAGGGATCGTCCCCAGTACCCTCTCAAGGAAGGGCCTCTCTCAACAACGTCCTCATGCTCCATCAAGTGTTTCACACACACACACATCCAATTCTCAGGGCACCCTTCAGCAGGTACCTCCAAACACACACCCCAGATCCCCCACTTCCCCCCAAGCAGGGCCTCCCACTCCCACCCAGCTCCCAGGGTCATCCCCCCCCAGCAAGGATACTTCACAGGGCTCCTCCATGACAGGGATACCACCCCTCCCACCCCCGAAGCATCTCTCAGGTNCCGGCGACAGGGCCCCCTCAAGCCCCTCTTCCTCCGTGACAGGCCCCTCCCACCCTCCCATACCCCCCCCCTTCCCGCCACAGCAGGCCCCCCCCGCTTCCCTGCAAGGCTCAGGCCGTACCTGAGACCACCAATGCCTCGTTGGGCCCCACCGTGTGGCAGTTGCCCATGGTGCTCACACCACCGNAAAAAGCACTACAATGTCCCCATATGACAGGGATCGTCCCCAGTACCCTCTCAAGGAAGGGCCTCTCTCAACAACGTCCTCATGCTCCATCAAGTGTTTCACACACACACACATCCAATTCTCAGGGCACCCTTCAGCAGGTACCTCCAAACACACACCCCAGATCCCCCACTTCCCCCCAAGCAGGGCCTCCCACTCCCACCCAGCTCCCAGGGTCATCCTCCCCCACCAAGGATACTTCACAGGGCTCCTCCATGACAGGGATACCACCCCTTCCACCCCCGAAGCATCTCTCGGGTCCCTCCCCATCAAAGCAAAGCCCCAGTACCTCAGTACCCCAAAGTCCCCTCGGGACATGGACTCCCCCTCCCAGGNCGCCGCCGCCTCCTCCTCCTCCTCACCGCCCGCTCCCACACCCCCCCGCGCCGCCACACCACGCCCCTGCGCGGCGCACGTCGCAGGCGCGACCAGCAGGTGCCGCCATGTTGGGAGGGTCAGTGCGGAGCCGTGCCTCACTCCCGGGGGGCGGGGCCTGAGTGTCTGGTGGGCGCCGCCATGTTGGGAAGGTCGGCGAGGAGCTGCGCCGCGCCTCGGGGGCGGGGCTGAGCGGCCGGTGGGCGCCGCCGCCATGTTGGGAGGCGGTTGCGTGGGCGGGATGGCAGCCGGCTGTGGGGAGGGGGAGACCCTGCGGAGGGCTGTGGCGCCATTAGTGAGGCTGGACAGGCCAGAGAGTTGGGCAGAATCATGATGTTCAGCAAGGGCAAGTGTAGGGCCCTGCACTGAGGGAGGAATAACCCCAGGCATGGGTACAGGTTAGGGGTTGGCCTGCTGGAGAGCAGCTCTAGAGAGGGGCCTGGGAGTCATGGTGGACAACCGAGTTGCTCACAAGCCAGCAATGTGCCCTTGTGGCCAAGAAGGCCAGTGGTCTTCTGAAGTGTGTTAAAAAGAGCATGGCCAGCAGGACAAGAGAGGTCATCTCCCCTTTTGCTCTGTGCTGGTGAGGCCACATCTGGAGTACTGTGTCCAGCGCTGGGCTCCCCAGTTCAAGAAAGGCAGGGAACTACTGGGGAGTGTCCACCAGAGGCTACAAAGATGATCCAGGGACCGGGGCACCTCTCAGATGAGGTCCCTTCCAACCCTTACCATGCTGTGATTCTGTACAAGGTGGGGTGTGTGCACTGCAGCGTGCAATGGGCGTGCAAGACTGCTCAGGCCATCCTCTGCCTCCTCTGGCTTCATTTCCCACCCAGGCTGGTGCAGGCGCTGATGGCTGGCTCCCCGCCATTCACCACCATCACTTTTATTGCCCAAAAGCAGCAGGGGATGGTGAGGGGCTCTCCCCAGTCCCCACCAGCCCCACCAGCCTCTCGCTGGCATCCCAGAGCGTCCGGGCCAGCCGGTCGTCGCGGGCTAGTGGCCATGGCTCCTGCAGGTGGCAATCGGCGAAGTAGCGGCCGCTGAAGCACTCAAGGCCCTCCTGCGTGGCACAGTACAAGGAGGTCTGGGCACCTTCGGCCGCCTCGCAGAAGAAGAGCCAGACCAGCGGCAAGAAGAACGGCTTCAGCCAGAGAGGTGTGTGGCGGAAGAGCTCCGTGTTGACAAACCCTAGGGCGAAGGGAAGTGGCCATGTCACACCCTGGCTGCTGGCAAGGAAGGGCCCACACAGGAGCCGGTTGCTTTGCTGCAAGGCATGGAAGTGGCCGCGCCAGAGTGGCCTTTGCACGGGCAGCTTTGCTGTGGCTTCCCTGAGAGCGCTGTCCGTGCCCTGTCTGGGCTTGCAGCGTGGCCAGTGGTGTGTGGGCCAGTGCTGCAGGGTGCTCCGTGCAAAACGTATGCCCTGCACAAGGGACACCGCGCACAAGGATGCATCGTGCAAAGGGACGCATCATGCACAAGGACACACCATGCAAAGGGACAGACAGTGCACAGGGACACTGCACAGGGACACATCGTGCACAGGGACGCTGTGGAAAGGGACACATTGTGCACGGGGACGCTGTGCAAAGGGATGCTCCTGCAAAGGGATGTGCCATGCACGAGGGACATTTCATGCACTTTTTTTTCTGTGCAAAAAGTGCATCGTGCAAAGGTTGCTCCGTGAAAGGGATGCTCTGTGCAAAGGGAGACGCCGTGTAAAGGACGCTCTGTGCCAGGGGAAACTCCATGTGCAGGAATTCTCTGTGCAAAGGCTGCACCCTGTGCAACAGCCCTGCGCCATGCGAAGGCGGCCACGTGCGCAGGGCTGCTCCCTGCGGAGCACGCCCCGTGCAGAGGACACCCCACAAAAAGGGGACACCCCACGCAAAGGGACGCCCCGTGCAGAGGACACCCCCCACACAAGCCAAGGGTGAACCCACCCCATCCCACCCTCCCCAGCTCCGTGTCCCTACCTGGGTGCACGGCGTAGCACGTCACCTGGGTGCCTTGCAGGCGGGTGGCCAGCTCGCGGGCGTGCAGGACGTTGGCCAACTTGCTGTTGCAGTAGTCCTGGAAGGCTGACAGCGGGCCGGGGGGTGGGCGACCCAGGGTGTCAGGGTGCAGGCGGCCGGCGCAGTGGGCGCGGGAGCCGACGATGACCACGCGGCTGGGAGCGCAGCTCTGCAGCCTCTCCAGCAGCAGCTGGGTCAGCAAGAAGTGGCCCAGGTGGTTCACCTGGAAGGAGAGGCTGAAGCCATCCTCCGTTATGCCCCCGGCGCTCACCCCTGTAAAAAGGAGGCAATGGCAGCCCACAGTGGGGGTGTAGGGGACACTGGGGGAGTGGGGGGCGTGGGGTGGTCCCAGAGCTCACCCGCATTGTTGATGAGGAGGTGCAGGTGGGGCTCCTGGCGCAGGAAGGCGCTGGCGAAGGCTCGCACGGAGCGCAGGCTGGCCAGGTCCAGCTGCATGAACCGCACCTCCGGGTTCCCCGTCTCCTGCGGGCACAGCACAGCCTGAGGCAGGGTCGAGGGGGGGGGCACAGTGCCCAGCGGTGGGGAGTCACCCTGCCCTGGGGTGGGGGGGCTTGATCTGGGGACTAGGTCTGAGCAGGGTGAGGGGGGCTGCAGGGTGGTGGGGGTGCCCATGCAGCCCTCACAATGCAGGGTGCCTGTGCCTTGGGGTACATGGGGGTTGTCCCTGCGGNAGTGGGCGCGGGAGGCGACGATGACCACGCGGCTGGGAGCGCAGCTCTGCAGCCTCTCCAGCAGCAGCTGGGTCAGCAAGAAGTGGCCCAGGTGGTTCACCTGGAAGGAGAGGCTGAAGCCATCCTCCGTTATGCCCCCGGCGCTCACCCCTGTAAAAAGGAGGCAATGGCAGCCCACANGACTAGGTCTGAGCAGGGTGAGGGGGGCTGCAGGGTGGTGGGGGTGCCCATGCAGCCCTCACAATGCAGGGTGCCTGTGCCTTGGGGTACATGGGGGTTGTCCCTGCGGTGTGCCAGGGATGTCCCCTAAGGGTACCCATGTGCCAGGGATGTCCCCTAAGGGTACCCATGGGTGTGTACTGAGGATGCTCAGGTGATATCCAGGGATGTCCCATTGGGGTTTATCAGGGGTGACCCTGGGGTGCCGGGAGGGGTGTCATGGAGGTGTTTTGTGGTTGCCCATAGGGGTGTCTTGGGGCTGTCCATGTCATGCCCAGCAATGTCCCATGGAGGTGTCATGGGCAGTGCCCTGGGGTAGCCTGGGGGGGGTGTCTCATACTGGTACCCTTGGGGAGTCCTGGGGGTGCCCACATGATGCCCAAGAATGTCCTATGGGGGTGTGTCAAAGGTGCCCTTGGGGTTCCCAGGGGTGCATCACTGGGGTCTCCTGAGGGTGGCCACAGGGTGTCCTGACTTTGCCCGAGGATGTCCTGGGGGTGCCCCGAAAGTGCCCGGGGATGTCCCGCGACGGAAGTGGGGGGAGGGGGGGGACCGGTAGGGCAGGCGCTCACCGTGCGGATGCGGTGGGCGGCGGCCTCTCCCCGCAGGGCGTTGCGGGCCGCCAGCACGACGCGGGCCCCCCCGCGGGCCAGCTCCAGCGCCGTGGCCGCCCCGATGCCTCCGCTTCCCCCTGCGGAACGGAACGGAGCGGTGAGCGCGGGGGCCGGGCCTTGGCGGGGCCGTTCCCGGGGACCGTTCCCGGCGCTCACCGGTGACGATGGCGGTGCGGCCGCGGAGCTCGGTGCGGGCGCAGAGCTGGGGGGCGGCGGGGCGCAGCCCGTAGCGGAGCAGCGTGTAGAGGGCCAGCAGCAGCCCCGCTCCCAGCAGCGCCCACCCCATCCCGCCGCCTTCCCGGCACCGGCACCCCCGCCGTGTCCCGCCCCCACCTTCCCCGGGGCTGGGAGGAAGGAGCGGGGCGGGGAGCGGGGAGGCGGGGGCAAAGGGCCGTTCGTTTCGCAAGCGAAGCGTGGGGTTATCGGGACAGAGCGCGGCGGGCAGCGGCTGGCAAAGGGCTTTGTCCGCCGACATGATGGATTCGGGGCCCCGGGTCGGGAGGAGACAGGAGAGGAAGAGGCGAGGGTCAGAGCAGCCTCCTGCCTCCGGACTGCAGCCTTCCTCCTGTGCTGCACGACCCCGAGGAAGGTCGTTGCTGCACGGAATGATGGCCTCAGATTAAGGGGTACACCTTCTCACCCCTAAACCCAGACCTCTCCTTGTAGATGCTCCATCCCTGGAAATACTCAAGGTCAGATTGCGCCTGATCGAGTTGAAGGTGTCCCTGCTCGTTGGTTGGACTAGAGGGCCTTCAAAGGGCCCTCCCAACCCATTCCATGACCTTCTTGTCCCCCATCCTTGTGTTCTCTTTCAGGCCTCTCATGACAAGAAAGACATTGAGGTGCTGGAGTGTGTCCAGAGAAGGGCAACGGTGCTGGTGAGGGGTCTGGAGCACAAATCTTGTGAGGAGGAGCAGCTGAGAGAACTGGGGGTGTTTGGCCTGGAGAAAAGGAGGCTGAGGGGAGACCTTCTCGCTCTCTACAACTACATGAAAGGAGGTGGGGGGTGGTGGTGGTGGAAATGATCTTTTCTCCAAAGTAAGGGAAAATGGCCTCAAGCTGCACCTTGTGGTTTTGGCAGCATCAAACCTGGTGGTTTTGGCAGCGTCAGGTGAAATAGTTGGTCTCCATCTTAAAGGTCCCTTCCAACCTAGAGGATTCTATGATCCTGGACCACCAGCATCCTCCCCCATCCCGGCTCAGTCCCTTCCCACAGCTCAGTCTCCTCTTCTGCAGGTCAGACACTGAGGGAAAACCCCAGGTTGCGGTGACAAGAGTTAAGACAGACAATCAGAAAACAGAATGTGAAGTATTTTTTTTTTTTTTATATACAGAATACAGGAAAGTTTCTGTAAAGTCTAAAACGTTACAATTACTATGTACAGTGGAACTAGCTGTTCTGCTGCGGGGAGGTGGCATATAAACAAAAGAGACAGACAGGTTACGACAAACGATCTGCTACAATAAGACAATTTGAGGAACGTCATACCACATGTAGCACTGTACACAGCTTTAAAACATTGAAAAATGCCATCACTGATGTATTTACACAGAATCCAACACTTTTCCTTATTTGAAATAAAAATAGGATGGACACCAGGAAAAGAACTCGTTTCTCACTGCCCATAATACACAGTAGCTACTTGTAGTGCAACCATAGCAGGGAGGGATGGGAAAAATAACTGTGGGAAGAAGAGCGCTTCTTTACATTAAATAAAACAATGATATTGTATAGATTTGCTGTATGAAAACTGTATTTCTCTTTTAATATAAAACTATTGTCACTGGCACAAAATAGAACAAGTTTCTGATTATTTTACAACTGCATGGGAACTATCTGTCAGAGAGAGTCCTCGAGTCAGACAGCGGTCGCCCCTCGCTCTGACACGTCTTGCTCTCACTGCAGTTTTCCTTTTAAAATGAAATGTATAGTACAAATATATGTGCAAATGCCCCTAAAACTTGAGCAAAAAAGAAAAATTAAAAAAAGTTAAACGTTCTTCATTTCATGCAAACGGCGTGTGAACAGTCTCTGGGCCGACATAGAAAAAAATCCCACCTCGGTCTGTACATTTTTGCATTGCCAAGAGTCTGAGGGCGTTTTCCTTACTCCAAAAGTTCTCTTCCTAAAATTCCTAGGGAACGGAGTTGGACCGCAGCACGGGCACCTGGTGGGGTTTCAGAGAAAGCTTCTCCTCCAAGTCCATGTCTTGTACTAAGGCAGTGTCCCCCTTGGGCTGTTTGGTCGCAAATTCGGTAATGCTGAAAACAAACTGCAGGCAGCCCAGTTTGATGTAACTGCCGTGGTGGAGCAGGGCTGTCCCCTCCCAGCCAGCCCCGCTGCCCCCTATTAAGCTGGAGCTGCTGGCTTTGCAGTTACAGGGTTTCCGATGCTGCCCTTGTGCCTGCGAATTCATCACAGCGGCTTCTTCGTGCGGCTCCTCTTCCTGTTTTCTGCTTTTATGTCGTTCTGCAAAAGAAGAAAAAAAAAAAACCCCCAAAAATGAAAAAAACCAAACCCACCCACACGTGAGATTCAGACCAGCCAGTGGTGACTTGTTTTCATCAACGGGGGCTACTGCTGAGGTGCATCGGGGGTAAGATCCTCCGGCCAAAAGGCATTTTTTTTAGTTGTCTGCAGCAAGCGGCTGGTAAAAGGGAAACGGGAATCTCCCCCGCAACCCCAGAGAGGTAGAAGCATTTATTTACACATCTATTTCTGCAGCCAAAAAGAAAAAAAAACCCAAATAAAAGAGGAAAGAAGCTGTTCAGGTGGAGAGCTGGAGCAAGGCATGCAGGGATGGGATGTAACCCAGGCCGAGACCCGCGGAGAGGATCCCCCTTTTTGCAAGGGTTGCACCCAGTGCTGTAGAAACAAGGGGCACCAAACAAGGAATCGATTTGCACCCGCTCGAGTCCCCCTCTAACAGCTCCCTGTGGTGGTAACGCGGGGCTGGTGAGGCCTCAACACTCACTTATCACACTCTGCACTTTGGCAACAATACTGCTGGGAGGAGTGGGTGTCATCTTCTCTGAGAAGTCACAGGAATACAGAACGTTGTCCACTGTCGTCCCATGCTCACTGTAGTTCAACAGCTCGTAATGTTTTGTATTCTGAAAAAAAAAAAACACACATGGGAAGAGGAGGGAAATCAAGTCAGAAAGGTTCCTGCTGAATCACCCCTTTGGAGCACTGAGACACAGCACCTCCCTCCCTCCCGTTGATGGTTAAATAAGAGCAGTTTAAAATACCCTCCAGCTTCAGAGACAACCAACCTGAACCTCATTGAGCTCATGCTCACAGAAGAGCTGGCTCTCCAGCAAGAGCTGCTTCTCGGGATGTTTCCTGGCAGGGAGGAAGCAGTTTTGAAGAGAAGTGGGTTTTACCTACTGCACTGGGACCCACAGATCTGACGGAAACAGGGATTCAAAGCTGATTCTCCCAAAGCGGGCACACCATTTTAACAGGGAAGAGATTTAGCGCTTTGAAAAGCGGACACAAGATGGCAAGAGGGATGCCAGCGTGCTGCAGCAGCCGCGAAATAGAGACAATCTGGGATTTACAGGCCTTTTGCAGACACCAAAACGCCAGGAGACGTTACTGTGACATTACAACGTTACACAAGCAGCCCCACGCTCAAATGAGCTTTGCAGAGGATGTTGACAAGAGCGGAGGAGATCTCAGGTTAGCTCACAGGGATCATTTGAGGGCTGAAGACCTTGTCCCCCCAGGACTACAGAGATTTAATCAAGTTAAAAATCAAGTAAAAAACTCCCCACGCACAGGGAATAAGTTTCCAAGTAACCTGCTAGACTGCAGAGGCCAAGGCCAGAAGCAGAAACACCACATAGGCCTAAGGAGGGGGAATTCTCCCTCTAGAGCAACCACAGCCATAGGAGGGCCTTGTGGAGCATGGAAGAAGTTCAGTGCCTAGAGCTTGATTTAGGATTGACCACTGTGAGGAGATGCTTCAACACAAGATTTAAGGTCTGGATCCCATTACTGAGTGTGTTCTGCAGCTTGTAGCCCACTGGAGGAATGGCTAAAGCTAGCTGTGGGTTAATCCTGGATCCTGCTCAGTAGCTGGTTGACAAATGGCGATATAAAAGACTATCTTGCTTCAAAGACTGTTTCCATGCTAAGAGACATCTCCAGCAGCGCTTTTATTAGCGACCCGCCAGCCTATTTACTTCAAGAACAAACTAATCTCTGGACTGTAGTTTAAGAAGCAACTGCAGACCTCTGTTTATGCTGGGAGCTTAACTGAAATTTGGGTTAAATAAATGATTTATACAGAGTACTTCAGATGGGCACAAACACTTTGCATCACCATCACACCTGGAAGCGAAAGACTCGGAGCAGTTGCCTGGTTTGTTCCAGCTGAGGCGCAGTGTAGACACGTTAAGGTTTAGCTTTTATTAACAACGCAGCTGGACAAAACGGTATCGAACCGTTTCTGTGATTTTTTTCTTTCCCCAGACACCAGCAGTGACAGTGCTTACTTGCGGTCAGGCCTTTGTCCCCAGGCAGTTAGCTCAGAGACATCACGCTGGCAGAGCTCTCAGTGCTTCAGAAAAAGGGTAGGACAGAAAACGCTGACGCAGCCTTCGCTGGCGTGAAACCATTCACAGCCCTGGCTCTTACTTTGTAAGTCCACAAAGGAGCACCACACAAAGACAACCTGCTGCCTGCATCTCCAGCTCCCACTGCCATGCATGCCAAATAATAAAACATAATAATAAAAAAAAAAAAAGAAACAAAAACCCCCAAAACCAAACCCCAAACCACTCAGGCACTCACCTCATCATAGAATATGCAGGCGTGTTTGCCAGACACATAGTTACAGTGACCATAGCTTGTAAGGCACACATCCATATCAGCTCCTGTCAATTGGGGAGGGGGGGGGGGACACGAAAAAGCAGGCTAAGTTCATTTCAGGAAAAGAAAAAAAAAAAAACAACCAAAACCCCCCCCCAAAACTGTCAGGCAGCAGAGAACAACAGACAGAATTAAACTTCAATTAGCAAAACAACAGGGGAGCAACTGCCTTTGTCCCTGCTGGCTCCCAGGACTGCATGAATAATGCTGCGATAAGCTACCACCCAACAAAGTTTCGGTGGGGGAAGGGAAGGCCAGGCCAGCAGCTCTCTGAAGGTTGAAGAGCATTTCACAGTTATTGGGTCTACCCAGAGCGCCACAAGAATCTAAGCAGAAAGAAAGGAAACCGGCAAACAAACCCTAAGTCTTCTCTCCATCGCTCAGGCATTAGTTTCCAGGAGAGCCACCCCGCTAATTTTAACACCAGCTGGGTCACAGAGGTTGCAACCCCGCAAAGATTCACGTGGACAGGGAAGGAATTTCCACGTTTCTCCGTGGAAAAGCATCCCAGCGCAACCAGTCTTTGTTTTATTTCAACGCCCACTTGGCAAACATGCCAAGGGAGAACCACCCTGATTCTGAAAGGTCAGGGCAGGAAAAAAACTACTCACCTGTCCCAATGTAGAGGGTTCGATAGCACATATTGACTGCACCCCCTAAGCCCATCAGAGGATAGAACACCGCCCGGGCTTGCACTTCCTTTCTTTGCGCTGCAAGATAAAGAGAAATTACTTGAACAATGTTATCAGCTATAAAGGCTGCTGGACCACAGCATTCCCAGCCTTACGCTCTCCAGAAAGCACAGATCCCTAAGGAAGAGGCAGTCAGCTTTGGCCTAAACCCCAATTCCCAACCCTCTAGGAATGTTTGTGCGTTAAACGTCTTTTCGCAGGTCATCAGAGAAAACTGCTCCCTCCAGTAACCCACACAGACCAGGCAACTGGGGGAACGTTAATACTGAGTGTGCACAATGGAGCCACACTGAGGAAAGTGTAGGCCTCCTACCACTACCTTCTGTCTTAATCATTTTTTCTGCTATGGATCACCAAAGAGCTGAGTCTTGCTCTCAAAGTGTCACTTCAAAATAAAATAAAATAAATAAAAAAGGGGGTGCTGGTGAACGTCACTGACTTAACAGCTGTGATTTCACTTCTTGTGAAGCTGCAGGAAAAAACACGGGCTGAGCAGACAGGGCTTGTCCAGGGACCAGCCCAGGACAGACCAATTTACTGGGTGGACTCTGTTACCCTCAGGTCAGTCCCTGGCACACTCCACAAGGGCTGGTCTGGGGCTGAGCCTCCAGAGCAGCTCCCTGGCAGCCAAGTTCAAATCCCAGAGTCTCACGTGCCCCCACAAACTGGACAGAAAACCATCTCCTGTGGAGCAGAATCACCAAACTCTGGACCACACGGGCCTAGCCAGGATTTCAGCAGCTGTCTTTTGGGGATAAGCCCCTTATAAGCAGAGTTTAGGTCCCTCCTGGATGCTACACCTGCGTGACAGTTTTACACCAACAGTGTGAAATCAAAGAGCAGAACACAAGGATCCCAAGACATTGTTTGCAGAGTCACCTACATTGAGAACATTGGCCAGACTGAGTGCCATCACTGGACGTGCAGCACAACGCAGTTCCCACCTCTGCCCAGCACAAGTCCTTTCAGCTGCCTGGCTCTGCTGGCTCCACAGGGCTCACTACAGCTTTTGGATCTAATATTTCCCCAGCAATGCTAAACAGTCAGCCTGATGCATCGTTTCTGCCCAAAAAGGGTGATGGCTTTGAAAGGCAGACTGCGGAAGAATTTCCAGAACTCCTCTGCTCCGAGCAGCACAGGGACGCAGCTCGTATCACAGCCTGGTGCTGTGTCCTACAGCAGGGTTCAAAAGAAGATCAACAAAGCATTTAGAGAATGCTGTGATGGTACAGCAGCAAGTGAGCAGGCAAGCACTGAGTTCCAGAAGGCGGTTACCAACTGCTAGCAGACTTCCAAAGATCTTATCGTGGGTATTTACTCGCAGAGGGGGAGCAGACAACTGTTCTCTCAACAAGGTGGTCCAGTTAGTGCTTGACAGGAGATTAAGGAAGCCAGGTTCCCCCCACAGCTCTAGGTGTTACATGCCAATACCAGTGACCACGAACAAAGACAAAGCCACTGGTGAACTCGGGAATCTGGAGATTTCCAACAGAAGGGCAAGTTGTTTTCTGTCATTTGCCTTACTTGCATTTAGCATTTCGGCCTGACAAGGGACATTGTTCTGAAGGGGGGCAATGACAACATCACACATAAAGGGCACACACATTCTGTGCCCTGGGCTCCTCCTGTTCGTCTCACAAGCAGCTCCTCCAGAAAGAGAGCGCAGGAATTCATTTATTTCTCTTGCCCATCTCAAAGGTGACGGGAAAAAAACCCCAAAAAGCAGCTCAACCTTCCCATCTCATGCTAATTCTGCGATGAATTAAACACAACATCACTAAAGACTTCCAGCAGAATATTCAGAAGTTACTGAAGGTGTTTTAATTGCCATAATTTGTAAATAAATAATCAAGTAGAGAGACCTGAAGGAATGCCTGGCCGGTGGATATCCAGAGCAGGGGATGAGAGGAAAGAAATGTGAAAGGCAGCAGCAGACAGATAGCAGAAGAAGAGGGAGATCTCCTTCAATGAAGAGGCAAAGGAATGCCAAAAAGCTCAACGTAAATCAACTATTCTAGGGCTGCTCTTACCTTCAATGTGGTTTCCCACAGGAGACTGCTGATGGGAACTGACACTGCTCGCTAGAGACTGAGCTTTGGAAGGAAAGAGCTGATGTATTCTCTGCAAGGCCAGAAACTTGATCAGCTGCTCATCCAGCATATTTATCTCAATCTCTGTTAATAAACAAAAAGCAATTAGTAAGTTATTCATAGAAAGGGCGCAATCTGAGCTGCAGTGGATTTAACTTTCAAACTTGCCACTTCCTTCAACAGCTGAGACTTGACAAATTTCGCGATATCGAGAATCTTACGTAGAGGTGATCTATTACTTCATATCATCTCCCGTGAGCAGTGTGCGAGGAGAGTGTCAGCGATGGCCAGAGAGCTACAACTGAGGCAGCAAGCAGAAGTTTTGGGGAGCAAGGACTGATAAAAGTTGAAAAATCTGCTGCTTTGGTTCAGAATAAACAGCTCTGCAGAGGTGGACATCGCACCCCCTTTGGGGAGCAGGTTGGGTCCCTTCTTGTGAAGCTCCAGAACTGAGTTAGAAAGTCTAGCCCTGCCTTACAGAAGAAAAGCTGTAACCACCTTTGAAGCTGCTAAAGGTTCATTCCCGAGTCGCGCGCTTTCGTAGCGGGGTCAATTAAACCAAGCAGGGCAATTCAGACAACATTATTAACAAGCTTTAAAGCAGATCTGTTGCCGATAGCTTTGAAGTATTTATATTTCTAAAGCCCTACAGAGGTCTGCTTTCTGGAAGCAAGCAGGCTGGCCAGCCTCTCCTTCCAAGAGCTTTTTCCACATCAACGACAGTTAATACAGCAAGTAGAAGAAGCAGAACTACAACGGCCTTTCCCAATAACAGAGAGGTATAGTCTGGGCAGCCGGGGTTCACCCCAGAAAAGAGGGTCACACTGGCAATGCCAGAAAGGCTGCTCTTCAGATGGAGATGTCTCTGGCAACAGCCTTGCAGCGCTAGTGATGGTTGCTGCTGAGCAATCTCCTCCTCCTGAAATCACTCCACTCAGGTTTGGCATTTCTTGCCAAGTGCAACAAAAGGAAAATAAAAAAAAATGAGCCAGTCTAGGAGAAGACTGACAGAAGCAGAAATTAATCAGAAAATTAACTGAGCCATCAGAGCATCACCACTCAGGTGACTGCTTGACTACAAGATCTATCGTTGCTGGACTTCACGCCTGCCGGGACCGGCTCTGGATTGCACTAGCACCACAACACGGCAGGGCTGCATGTTCCTGCATGTGAATTCCACCTGGAAAGCAGCCCGTGCAACAGCTTTGTGATTTTCCCCAGAAAAGCTTCAGGCAGAAACACTTCATCAGCCTTGCTGCCTTGGCAACGCTACAAGTAGGGAAGCATGTGACATATTTAAGGTAATGTATACCCAGCTCCACCCTCACCTGACTGCAACCCTTCTTTTATCTCTGGAACTCCTCCTCAAGCAGAGGCTGAGGGAAACAAACACACGGGGCTAGGAGAGACCGATAACGAACTGAATACTCACCGCCATCCATAAATGCTTTCAGGGAACTGGTGAGGTCCAACATAGCTGCGGAGTTTGAAGTGAGTGATGAGGGTAGAGTTAAAGCGCTTCCTATGGATAAGGTGCTGGGACTGACCTTACCATCTACAAGGAAAGAGGATGCAGAGAAGATATGTCACTGTGACGTTCGTGAGCCATGCACCCAGCCTCCAAGCTGCTTGGAATGACTTAATTTTGCTCAGGCCTGAATCAGAGGCCATTAGCTTTCTTCTCCTCACAGAAGGACTAGCGTGCGGCTCCAACACAGAGCCAATTGCCAGCTTCTCCCTCTCACCTCCAGTTGTGGGAGGAATTCTGGACCTAGACATTTAAACTCCTGCTCCTGTTTGAAGCAGCAGCAATAACAAGAGTGTGAGCGATGTCCTGCGGAGACTGGAAAGATAAGCACCAGGTCCCCAGGAGCCTGAAGAACTTCCTAAACCTTGAGACATTTTCCAAGCAGCTTGTCTAGGTCTGAACATGAAGAAAAAGTAAAATTGCCACATTTTCATTTCTGCATGATTACCAAGTCTAGGGTGTACCTCACTGCCTAGTAAGAACGTGAAAGTCCTAAGCAGATTTTACTATTTATGAAATAAAATCCTGCTGCTTTGGCAGTGACCATGCAGTGGGAAACAGCAATGGCAGGAAACAAAATCCTTTTAATGCGTTGTTGATACGAGATCTTCTTGAGTTGCTTTGCTCAGAAGTATAACTACTATAAGCCTGAAATTCATGGCAAAATAAGGTCACGAATGATTTGTATTTCTGTAGTCAGCAACTAAATCTGCACACAATAATTGAAGATTTATTATAAATATATGCATCATGTTAGATGGAAAATCTAAATATTTACACCTTTCCCGAGAGACACTGCATCAAAATGATGTTTTAAATCTGCATTTTCTAGAAAGCAAGCTTTGCACCAAAAGCAATTACTTAACATCTTAAGGAACTGTAACATTACGTAGGGTTTGCAGCACTCTTCAAAGCACAAGCAAGAAGTTTTCTATAGCAGGGTCTCATCTCCTCCACCAAAAGTTCTCCCAGGCTTGCATTTCTAAGCAGGGCACAGTCTAACTCACAGCCTCAGAGGAACCCAGTTTGTTCAGCAGTAAGCAAGGAGGCCAAGTACTCCAGGCACTGCTTCCAAACACGAGGTAAAGCTCAGAAGATACTCACTAAGGAATTTTTTTTTTTTAAAAAAAGGGAGTAATAAAAAGGTATTGCTGCTGTTGCTTGTGATCACCAGATCTCAGCCACTCCACACGAGCTGCTGCTGAGCAACTACAGACCATCTGCTTCAAACCCGACCTGCACAGAGGGTTTTAACTAGTTTGAGCGTTGGGCTGGTGTGGGGAAAGAGAAGAGAACGCTTTAAGTGATGGTTTACCTCAGCAAAATTTGAGTTCTGGGTCAGGTAAGTCTGACCATCAGCTATCAACATCTTTGACTTGATGTTTTTTTACACCGAAGAAGGGGCACATGCACTTTTGCAGCAAGTTTTTTGGGTACAACTCAGGACAGAGACAGTACATTCAATCCCAAACCCTGTATTACCAGACTGGCAGATACCAACAGACCTACAGCTTCCCAAGTCCGTATTTCTCCAACACCAAGGCTGTGCAGCTGAAGACTTCTAATTTAAAACCACTGCTGCTTTCCAGAGTTAACTGATCTACCATCCTGCTTCTCGGGACAGAGCTCCCCTCTCAGGTATATGCAACCAGCAAAAGCATCCCGTGGCTGCCATGAAGGGATCTAAGAGGAGGTGTGAGAAACTTCTCCCAGCTCTCCACAGAAAACCCCAAGTCCCAGGTTAAACCCAAGAACACACCTCTACAGCCTTGAGGTTCAGGATAACATTTAGACCGAATGTTTTCTGAGCCCCGGGGCCACGATCAGCTGTTTGGCACGTACCTGAAGGTGGTGCTGGTGAACAGAATCTGTTGGTGGACCCAACAGCAGAGATCCCGTCTCCTGCAGCCTGCGGAGGGGTGAGAGCCCTCGTGGCTGTCAGAGGGGAGCCCATGGATCGCAGGTCTGCTGTCAGCGGCGGTCCTATCTGTGTCTGCACATTCTTTCTTTGCAAAGTGCTGGTGGTCTCCAGGCTGGCACAGGAGCTCGATATGGACGTAGGGATACTCGTGACCGGCGCAGAACCCCTTTGTGCACAAGAAACGGGTCCTGCTGCGTTTTCTGTTTTGACAATGGTTCCAATGGTGTGATTCACAAGTCCACAAGTCGCCGGGGGCGTGAGGGGCCGAGGCCACGTTTGCCGATGAGACAAAACAGGTATTGTGTTACCAGAAGCCATTAGCCTCTGGGAGTCAGTCAACTGTGCTGAAGGTTCGGATGAAACGCCATAGAAATGAGGACCATTTACTTTAATGTCAGAGGCTGTTGGCCCATTCGAAGTCCCGCAAGAAGACACCTTCTTGGATTTATCTATACAAGAGCTGCAGTTGACATCTTCCTGTGACAACGTCTGCTGGGATTGCGAGGAGCTCAAGGAATTCTGGGTGGTGATCCCTGAGGTGCAGGATGACATGGAATAGAGGGAAGGTGTGGGTGCCTTGTCAGCTGCCTGGTAAGGGTTGGCGAGTGAGCCGTCTGCCACAATAACAGGCTTAATATCAGCCTTCTCTGTTTGTTCAGAGTCCCAAAGCGAAGTCATCTGCTTAGCAGATAAATGTTTCAATATGCTGCACTGGAGCGCAACAACACTACAGAGCCACTGGGAGGAAGAAAAAGGTGCAGGTTAGCTCCACAGGCAGACACAGCGCTCCAAACCTCAACAGCTACTCCATCCTTCACCCAGCTGGAAGAAACGCAGCTGCCTCACTGTGCTGCTGACTGCCCGGGTGCAGCCCGACACTACAGCATCTGCTCTGATGCTCATCTAGAATCAGGAGGAAACCTTGTCCAAAGGTACAAAAGTGCAAGCAAAATCAGGTACCATTTATCTCCGTGCCTAGGACAGTACAGAGAGTGTTGCCTGCAGGAGCCCTGTACTGCAACAAGAGAGGAGCAGAGATCAAAGGAGGGAGAAGGCAGTAGATGCGCTTCCTCACCCCCAGATTTTTCCTTCTTTTCACCTCTTGAGTGTTGCAACTCTCCAGCTAGTTACAAAGATGTCTTTCACAAATATGGGCTTCTCTCCAAACACAATCGTCCAGCTCACTCTGTATCACCCTGGAAAGACATGCTGATCTACCTCACGCTATAGGGAGTCACCTGCCAAAGCTGGGGTGGAGCACCTTTTCTTTTACACAAAGGAGGATGACCAAAAGATTTATTTGGGGTTTTAAGGTCCGTGGGGATGTGCACCTGCCACGCAGGAGAACCCCACCTGAGCTAACAGAAGGACTGGACTACACCACTGACTGCAACGCAACGTGCCTTCGTGCTGTGGAATCCAGCAAGAAGTTTCGTAAGAGATTTAAACACTCATTTGACCTTCATTTAAAAGTCTGATTCTAGAAGTCCAAGCAGCTCAGAAATGCGATGTTCACACACAAATAAACGTGTCAGAGAGCAGTCTTGCATAATCAAAGTGGAAAGTATTTTCCCTCAGCCAGGAAATAAAAATGACATCTAGAGAGAAAGCTCTCGACGCCACTCTTAAGGCGGGAAGACTATTTCACCACTTCCCTGAAGAGTTTTACGTTTCACCTGGAAAGTCAAAATGAAGTTTTAATGGGCAAGGGTGTCAAAGACAAGACAAGCTATCACCTTCAGACATGATTTTGAGACTGGTTTCCTAGACAACTGCTCTGATCATGACTGAAATGGAAGAGGATCTTTGTACCAAAGCAACTACAGACACAGAGTCTAAGCATTTGACTTCATTTACCTCCTGTTGTTCTGTCTGGCTGGCTAAGTGCTCAGTGTTCAAAAGGTGCTTCTGCAAGGGTTCCTCAGGGATCCCGTTACAGATCAGCTCGCCATCTCTAATTGCCGCAGGCGCGAGTAACGGGGGTGGAAGCCGGTACTGGGACTTTATAGCATCGGTAACCTACGTTGTAGAGAAAAAAGATCACACATGAGAAAAATTACTCAAGAACGACTAGTTAAACAAAGTGCCCAACCAGCGCCACGCTTCGTGTTTGCTGCTTTCTGACCCAAAAGAACCCTGCAGACAATACACTAGAAGTTTCAAGGACTGAGTACTTTAAATGGACGCAGCTAGGCTGAAATTAATAGGTTTTATTCCCTTAGGTCGGGCACGACTCCAGCACAACGTGATGGCTACAGCAAAAAAGTCATGCAAGAAAGGCCAAGTAAGAAGGGAAACCTGTATGGTATTTTTCAGGCATTCTGGCAGCAAATACTCTTTAGGGTTTAAGACAAGAAACGCAGCAGCCCCAATTCTGACTCTAGGGCCACCTTCAGGAGGAGGTCTTGTGTTGTACTTTCTATGCTTGTGCTAGATTTAAAGGCTTGGAGTAGTTGAGCCTTACGGTTGGCAGAGAGGTTCTTAAATCCTACATGTAGTGAAAAGCAACTGCTGATTCCCAGACCTTTCACCAACACATTCAAACAGACCCCACCCTCTTCCTCCTCCTCCGGCCCCAAGAGGCTGTGCCTACAGGGTGTGCTGGTTTCCCTTCCAAACTGTAATCCGTACTGGGGATTTCACTGACACCTACTTGTTTACACATACCTTCAAACCTTTTCTCTTTACTGATTGAAGAACTCTGCGATTCGGAGGATGTTTCTTATGGATTCGGTTTAAGAAATCCACTTTGACAACGTGCTGAGATATGGTGTCCTGGAACCGGTCAAATACTCGGCACCGATTACTCAGGGTCAAATTCTTCTGGTTCAGCTGGGTGATCAGATAATGCCACAGGAGTTAGGGATCTGCGGGTCACTCTAATGTACCCTAAGACTTTCATAACGCCTCGTAGCACTGGCAGTACAGCATCAGCTCAGCATTAGACTATTTGTTTCCTGCAGCACTAACCATTTCTGTTAAAGGGCACATGGCTGGAGATGAATACAAAAGCATTTAGAAGCCTACTAAGCAGCATCAACGCTCTCAGAAGCGGTTTGCCTGGGCACAAGCCCTTTGTTTCAGCCCCCCGTTTCCTGAGTATTTAAGTTTCAAGTACACTGCTTTTCCACAAATGAAAACTCCCTCTTGGAGTGAGTTTTTTTTTGGGTTAAGCATGCAAAGAATTACTTCCCCTATTTGTAGCACAGTGCTGCTTTGTATCACAGTTCTGGAAGGTCATCTAGATCTTAAGGTGTCCAGTCTGAACACTAGACAAGCTGTCAGTGAGCCGCAATCTGAGCTGTCAGCTTCAGTTACAGGAAGGAGTTCCCCCATCTTTATATTTTATTGCAGATAGCAGCATCATATTCCTTTGGAGAGTGCGTTGCTTGCAGCAGGAGCTTTACAAGCGTTACAGGGAGCAATAGGAGCTCCGAAGCTGTTTTACATTTGTTGTACTTTGTCCTTTAATGGACCTGCCAGGTTCCACTCCAGCATCCGGTTACCATACTGCAATCATAGTCCTGCTTACCACCACGTGCTCTATGTGATTTGGGCACATCCATCTACCCAGGGGCATGGCAGTAAGCGGTGGCTCCAGACAATCCATGTGGAACAGGAGCGGGCAATAATCGCACTGGATGAGAGGTGCCACTCTGCAACTCCTGACAAGAGAGAACCACATCTTATTTCCTGGACAGAATACAGGGTACAAACTGAACACGCAGGAAAGCTGAGCTAAACACCTCAGCTTCTCTTTCCCCACCAATTCCCCTACACTACGTTACTTGCATCTAAAGTTAGGCTTCAGATTTGAAGCTCCATCGATACGGACCTTCCGCAAGACCCACCCAAGGCAAAAGGGTTTCTCAGCGCAAAAGAAGTCCTCTGGCAGGAGGGGATGCCATTGCTGGAAAGCTGTAATCACCTGTCGTATTCTTAAGAGCAACTTCTCAAGCTGACCTTGTGTGATAGTTCCGACTGGCTTCATTTACAGCAAAATTCAAAGATCAAAAAGGAAATCTCAGATTTAGGTTATTGCAATTTTCCTTAGACTATTCTTGTGTGAAGCCAGGACATTTACTTCAACAAGATGTTCTCAGAATAAGTCTCAAACTCCAGAAAGCCACTACATCCAGACTTTAAAGAAATCTTCACTCTAGGACAAAGCTATCGGCCCTTCTCCACAAAAGCCCACCCGAGTCTCCAGCCCAATTCCAGAAACTCACTCTGACTGGCTTCCTGAAGTAAGTTTTTTTGTTTTCATTGACATTTTGAATTGGGATTTATCTGTGCTTTTTTTTATGCAGTTATTAAAAAAAAAAAGCAGTATTTTGTAGGAGTTTTCAGATTTCCTATTTCAGCACAATATTCCTATTTGTCTTGGGCTTATATCTCTCCATAGATTTACATTTCCTAAAGGTCACCTCCTCACATACTTCCTTTGTGAACCATAAGCAAAGGACAATCTCCGTTTTCTACACCACCATCACTTAAGAATTTGGTTTTTAGTAGAAAAATACTGAAGACAAGACGACTCGCTCTCCTCAGGCTACATTTTAAAACCCTTTACAGTCAGCGCAGGGCTGCAGAAGCCACACCTACGCTCACCATGGTTAAACACCTGTTATTTAGCAAAGATGATTATTCCCCCATTTGTTTAGAGGATTGTAAGCAAGTAATGAAGGAGAACGGGCAAGGGAACAAGTTGCCTACTTTTTTCACTAAGAACTTTGCTCCTGTGAAGGGTGCAGCAACACCAAACAGCTTCCCTGGAAGCATCAAGTACCTGTTGCATGTGAAGCAGACTTTCACCGGCAAGGGAACCAAACCATTGTGGTCTAACTCGTGTTGTGCTTTCTTGACATTCTTTCCTGTGGTTTCTTCCTTTCTCCTCCTCTTACTAGTACCTGAAAGTAAAATTTTAAAAGGCTCTGGGTTACCCACACAGCAGATATTTGCTTTCTGGTAGATACACATAATCATGTCAGGCAGAGGCAAACAGAAAAGGCATAAAGAGCTGCTTAGAGAACCCTTATCAACCACTAAATCTAGCCTTAAGCGACAAAGACTGTCTTTAAAGGCAGGCATCTATTATACTTAATCATTTCAGTGACATCCTATACATGATGTCATGACTTTGTTACTCCATTATCATATCGCAAATCAAAATCAAGTATTTTGATAACTGGAATTTTCTTTCTTCAGACGGATGATCTAGACGAAGGTGACAACAGCAAGCCTCCATCACAGGTACTGGTGGAGGTGTAGAGTGTAATAGCAGTGTCCCCACAGCTCACAACTGAAAGACCACCTGGAGAATGACCAGGGGTACTTTTGAACCCTCTGCCTTCACCAGTGAGCATCACCAGAGCCACAACTACCAAGGAGTCACGAGGGAAGACAGGCAAGATGGCAGCAGGATGCAACCACGGACACCTTCAGCAACACTAGCCAAGCCATCGCTCACCTGGAAGTGCTGTGGTGCAGGTCAGTTCATTCGGCAACTGGAACTGCGTTGGGTTCCTTTCCATGGCAGCAGCAATAAGAAGCTCAAAGGGTCGCTTCAGCTGGGGCTGCCCGCAGTCCATTTCTGCAATGGCAGAGTCATCATCCACGTCAATTATGTCCTCATCGACATCATTCTGTTCTGAGTTGGGGGTCTCCGTGCTGGCATTGGATGTGGGAGTGCCAGGCCGGCTTGCTCTCCTTTCCAAGATCCTGGCATGCGCATTAGCCCTGATGCTGCTGCTAGACCTGTCCAACAGGTCTGCGTCACTGGTGGGGGAGGTGGTCCTTTTCCCAGATTTGTCCACCAATCCATTTACCTGCCCCAGCTCTTTCTTCTGTTCTCGCTTCTGCACGACATGAATAGGCAGGCTTATCATGGAGGCCACAAACAAAGCACATCAACCTTGACAAATATGCAATCGAAGACAAACAGCATCTGAAAAGGCTTGAGCCAATTCCTACCACTTCCCCCGTGAAGTCATTAAAGCCTTGACCTAGCAAAAACAATTTGGTTGCAGCTAAACGTACAGATGACAAAACAGCTGAAGGGAAGCAAGCACGGGGCAGAATATTAGCACATCTCTCTCTCCTTTTGGGACAGCCATATTTTGAGTCCAGATCAGGACAGTATTTCACAGCATCTAGTCCTAAACACTTGACAAATCAGACAAACTCTGTTTAATTTGCTAGCCAACACTGCGAAACTCCACGGCAGACCCTTCACTGTCGAGGCAGTCTGTTAACCCTGGCAGTGCATCCGAACCCGTTACGGAAGGAGAACGTCAGCTTGAGCATTTAAGCACAACATACAAACTGCTATCTGTTGATGACTGGCATCTCCAACAAGGTGGGCAGGGNAAAGTTGGGGATTATTTTTTTCCTCCTTTTCTCTCTTTTTTTTTTTTAGGTTTATTATTACTTTTTAAATTTGAGACCGTAACCATTCCTCTTGGCAGATGGCTGAACAGTACCCTAGAAACATAAGAAGGCAATCACTTCAGGAGCAAAAGGCTGAGTACACAGTTTTCTTCCAATCTGCTCTGGGTGTCACTTCAAGGGGAACAGTTGCTAGATAGTTTGGTGCAGTTTCTAAACCCTCTGCTAAAACGCAGCCTGACGTAGTCATAGCAATAAGATGTTTACATTGTGCAAGACAGCTTCCTGGAGCAAAAGCATCAAGGGGAAGAAGAAAAAAAAAAAAACAAGACAAAAAAAAAAACCAACCCAAAAAGACCAGCCACAATCTTACCCAACCATCTCCTCCCCATCCTGTTCAACAGCCCAGGAAATCATAACTCACTGTGATTTCACCCTCTGCTGATGTGCAACTGCTGTGAAGTCACACTTCTAGAAAACACACGCTAACCAGAATCACAACCCTGATGCCAAAGCTGCATGAACACGACTCCTTGTTTTGCCTGTAGACAGCTCATCTCCTCGAGCATGGGTACCAGTCCCTCCGTGCCTCAGCTCTCCCTCCTTTCCAGAGGTGAGGGGGGGTGTGGGGGGAAGGAGAACAATTTATTAAGGCACAGCTTGACAAGAACGTATCTCACACTTCAGTTTTGTGGTTCCTGCTTGAGAGGTTAAAAACACCAGGAGGGTCTCATCAAGACCCCTTAGTTTTCTTTAAGCCCCTTCCTAACAAAGCCCTTCACAACTGTGAGCACAAAGAGCGACTCTGGTGGCACACACATACACATTAAGGGGAGAGGAAGGTATATAATTTAAATGGACAGTTGGAAGGGCAGGGATCATGACTGTTATGAGGCTTTACCTTGCGGCGTACGGTGCAGCGGTGACACATCCACTCCCCCGGAGGCAGCATTTCCTCACTGAGCGGAGGGTTGCTACAAGAGAAACACAAGGCAATGCTTTGCTGTTACTTCTGGAACACCTCTCCTCTCACGTACGCGCAGCCCGGAGTCAGGGCAGCTCCACAGGTTCCACTCTCAGGCACCTCCTCCTTTTCTTTCCGGCGATGCCCCCCAGTTTCGCTCCCCCACACAACTTCTGAGAGGTGTCTTGCAAAGTGGATGAGTTTTCCACGACACACTTCTCATCTCATCACCACGCAGCCCGCTCCATGGTTTCAGAAGGCAGTCTTAGAATCGAATAGCAAAGCTAAGTGGAAGATTCACTTGTGTGCAACACGCGTTCCCCGCCCCCCCAACATCAATGCCTCCTTAAATAACTCGATTACTCCATGTAAGACCACACAGATTCCCGTGCAACAGGTGCAGTCGTGTATCTAAGGCATTTCCATCCCTTGAATCTGCAGCACAAGTCCAACTCAGCAAGCTGCCACAAAGTCTGCCCACTGCTTCCCACGTACTCCATCCCCAGGGCACACTTACTTAATGGTGGAAACCACTTTCTATCTTAAGACAACCCAAATACTCCTAAAAGTGTCACCATATACAGCTTGCCTTGGCTATGAAGCACAAGATACGTCCTACTCATGTGGATCTGCACTTACTATAAAAGCTGTATCACACCGAAATGACATTCTCATTTTGATGCTAGAAATAAACCAAAGCAAATTAGATGAAGGAGTAAGGAGGATTATTTTGAGAAACACTTTTCCTCAGTTAAAGGCAGAGCAGCATATGTTAGATGATACGCTTTCCTTACAGATCCTACTACCAGCTCAAGTACTTTCCAACAACTCTTTATCATTAAGATTTGTTATTTCAGCAAACTGCCGATTGTTGCGGGAAAAGTGGACGCGCTGACAGAAAACCAGCCGGTTACCAGGCAGAGTGGCTTTAAAATACACTTTTAAAAACTTCTGCCTGCTGATGCTAGAGACAGCAGCAGAGCGAGTCCGCTCTCCTGTGCGCAATACTCAGCAGACAGATGCACTATGGGCAGGACCTGGAAGTTCTGCTTCCCATTGACTGGGGATCCAGCTGGGACAGACTGGGTCATGAGGTGATCAAGCAGAAGTGCAGCCACACTAGCAAGGAGCTTACAAGACTGGCCCAAGAAGCCACACGAGCCTGGGAAGCCAGATGGCGGTTCAGTTCGGGAGTCTCTATACTATTTACTGCACCTACAGTCAAATATCAAAGCAAATCTAAGTTAAGCTTTAAGAAATCTCCAGCACTGACAAGCCAGAGAGGATAAGATGCATATTTGCAAGCCATTAAGAGCTCTGCTTTGCAGCAGAAAGGGAGGAGGCTTTCTTCCTCCAGAATCTCACTCCTAGCACGGGGAAATGGCACAGGATCCCAGCCCAGGCTCCCAAGCTTGAGCTGTAAAAACAAACACGCTTCCTTTGTTTAAACAGAGTCCCGGTGAGCCTTGCCCCGCGCGCGCCAGCAGAAAACCTCCGCAGGTACCGCAGCCAGGCCAGGGTCACACTCGGGCTTTGCAACCCTGTGCCTGGAAGAGCGAAGGAAAAAGAGAGCAAGAACCAAAGCGGGCAATAACCTCAGCATTTCTGGTGTCGGGCTCCAGGGAATTCAGTAGAGCCAACACATCTGGCAGCCATTTTGAGGAGGAGTGCAGGGTTTCAGAGGCCTCCGTGTTCCAGCCGCTCCAGAAACACGGCCCTCTGCGTATATGCACAAACATACCTGCAGCTTATGTTTCTCATTTCCTGGAGGGCTTGGATGAACAAGAGCTCAGGCTCTAGACGAGAGCACCAAAGCCTCAACTACTGGCTGCTTTACACGAAGCCTCAAATGTTTGGCTGAAGCAGTAACTCCCCCCCCTGCCCCAAACGAATCCTTTGCTAATATAGAAGAAGGGAAGGGGGGTGGAAAGAGGAGAGTAACAAACGATCCCCGTGTGCCTGCCGCAGCTCAAATCCATTCCGAGGCCTGAGGTGGATCCTGCGACAGCTCAGCTTTTACTCCTGCTGGAACCCAAGCTCTTAGATCTGCAGCTACAGCGAGCAGGGATTCGTCTCGTCTGGCCCATTCCCCCCTTCCCTTCCCTGCACCCCAGGGGAAAAAAAAAAAAAACAACAAAAAGCAACCCAAAAAACCACCACCACAGACTTTGATTTGTTCATAGTGAATTTTAGCCCTCTGAAGCTACCGACGAACGTGCCTGAACTGCTGGAAACACGTCTGCCCCATTCCAACGCACGCGTGTGAGCCAGGGACCCACGCGCTGCCAGGTGCCTCTGGTTATTTGTTTTAACTGTTACCTCAAACTTACCCATTTTACAATGAAACAATTAATAGCACGGAATAGGAATCTTGAGAGATGCCTGGAAGAGCCAGAACAGGTTTCTTCCTACGTGTGTACGTTATTTGTCCCCCTTGTTATGTCTGAACTATCTGCTCAACAACCATGAGCCCCTACATACACAGCGCTCTTAAATGACAGCTTTAGAGAAGGATTTTAACGAATGGAGGGAGGAAAAGATTAGTTTCGGACCAGCAGCAAGGTTTTAGCTCTCAGACTACCCTCCTGAGTTGGTTATTTTTTTTTTTTTGCCTGCTTGTAAGGGCCTAACTGCTACAGCAAGTGTATTAAAAGACTGATTCTGCTTCTCCCTGGTTAATGAACTGTTCATCTTGGGCAGCTCCCTGCGCTAACAAAGACTGATGAATGCTGCTCCCGCACTGCTGGCCCCTCCGCGAGCAGAGAGCATTTCCTGGGTCTTAGCATAAAGCCAGGGAAGCGCTAAAGAACGCTGTTTTAATTGACTAGTTATGACCACATTCTTCAACCTTTTACTGTAAGCAGGAGAGAAACTGATTTTTTTTTTTTTTTCTTTTAAAAAAATCTGAACAAGACACTTGATCTTCATAACCAAGGTAAGAATGAGCGCTTTGGCAGGAGCACCACAGCCGCTTTCTCCCCATCTTTCATAGGTTCATTAGCATGCAGGTCTCCAGCCGTTAGCGTCTGCTGCCAGCAGGACCTGGAATTGTACAGCACCAACCTTATCTCCAGTTACAACACATCTCCTTACAGCTACACGCCGACCCCTTGTACTGTTCCGTACAATTTTGCAGGACCTTCATCTCAGAAAGTTTCCCCTTCTGTCATCCCAGCGGAGAGCGGTGGCCAGCCCTGATTTTACCTGGAAGGCTCGGTGTGACCCGAAGCAAACGGGCTCAGCAGAACACACACATTTCTGAATTTAAGACAAAGACAGCTCTGAAAAAAGTGAGCCTGACTTGCAAGATCAGTATCTACACAAACACTTGGAAGACCAGCTCTACAAAGCCTCTGAAAAATAAACGAGGTGTTTTATCACTGCTTATTTCACAGACTGATACAAAGTCACTTGCCATAAAGCTGGTCTCGTGGCCTTTTCTAAAACAAAAAATTTAAAAAGAAGTAACAGCATCTCCTGAAAATTCATACCAGGTTTGTGTTGTCAAGACTTGCTCTTGTGAACTTTTGGACGAGCTCCTGTGGTCAGAACATTATGCAAAGCCTCCCTTAAATAAAACTTAAATGGCTATAATGAAATAAAACCCAAAAATCTTCAAGAGTCATCCATATATTAAGAGTTTTTATCAAGCAAACAATAGCATGAAGCCACTTAGCTTTTCAATTTCACACCCTGGAGCTCTCATACATCAGATGCCTGTTGTTAGTCTAAATCCCGTAATTACTCTTCACGTTGCTGACCTCAATAAATAAGTAAACAAATGCTCAAAGGAATGGCACCTTCTTCAATACAAACTGGGCCATAGCTCTCAAAGGAACCAGTTAAAGCAAACCAGAAGGTATTTACACACGACATTCCTGGTGGCCATCTTGCGTCAAAGGCACAACTGAGAGCGGGCTCTGGACCCAGCGGGCTACAGCCAGCCACCAGGCAAAGCTTTCTTGGACAATTTGTCTTTGATGTCACTTGTTTTTAAGTATCAGACTTCAAATATTTTTCTCTGTGCAGGGAAAAACTGTAACTCCTCCCCACACACCGCCCCCCAAAAAAATATATAGGCAGGAACATTTTTTCTTCTCAGAAATCTTCTAACTAACTTACCAAGGCTCAGAGACAGGGTTCTGATGAAGGATGCTGGTTATGTTTGCCAGTTAAACGAAGAAGGCTTTCGGCTCTTCTACCAGACTCTTATTTATCCCAATGATGGATAGAGCTACAGCTGTTCCACCAGCTTCATAAAGAACGAGGCTCCCTGGCTTCCTACCCAGGGCCTCAATGGCAGCCGCAACTAAAACAAACCGGGAAACCAACCTCACTGTCAGGGCATCACAAACGCCTCATTGAGAAGGAGAGAAAGTTGCATCATTTACAAACGCAGTTCTTTGAAACAGTTTTACTCCTGCCCAAGTTACACACTTCTGCTGACAGCTGCCTCCAAAAGCCCTGCAGGAGGAGGACACCTGGAACCCAGCTCTTGGAGCCTCCACCTTTACACAAAACAAAACCACATAAAACCAGCCAAGGGCTGCAGCCTGATTCATGTTCCTCCCCTTTGCAACTCTCTTACCTTCCAACTGCAACTCTTGCATCAACAAAGAGGTTACTATTTTCTCAAGACAGAAGTTACCTTTAAAGATGGTTATTAGGAATACTGCCAGCTCTCTCCTCTATTCCAGCAGTGTCGGGATCATTCCTCAGCACAAACTACTCAGTCTACAAGTTCTTCAAACACCATCTGCTCCTTAATATGGATAAAGTTGGGACACTGGAGTAAAAGAAACAACTTTCCTGATGAAGCCAAATATTTTTCAAGCACCAAAGCAGAGACCACCGAGCTTCAGATAAGCCAGGCACAACCTGACCCCACTAACAGACTAACTTTTTGGCCTCAATTAGGCTCACATAATTTATGTTACACCTACCCGAAGCCAGTGGTGCAATGTACATTAACTCCAGAACATCAGGTGCTATACTTTCATCTGTGGTGGCAACTTCTCCCGAGGGAACTAGTGAACAAAAAAGCTCAGTACCAGCCAGTATAACTTTGTTTACACTGAAGTGAAAGCCATGGCCACGCACATAAAAAAAATTCTAAATTAGAACATCCAACAAGGAGACCTGGACATCACTGGACAGGTCAGTACATAATTATTTTGGCTGCCACTACACAAGGGAACCGAAATGACCGTTGCACAGGTCACCAATTATCCCATCGCCTGGAAGGCTGCATCTGCTCAGCATGCATCTTTCCAGCAGCATGGCCAGAGTTGGAAATAAGGGTTCAGCAACAGACAGAGAACAGAAGCAGGATTAAAACACCATTATATGGTCAGAGAGTGAGAAACAAGATGAGTGCAAGGAAAAAATAAAGGCACACTGACATAATTTGTCCACGTGCCAGTACAAGAGCAGAGGAAGGCTTAAGAGTTTAAGACTAAGCACCAGTGTATTCTGAATTTTGAAGCCCCTGAAG
Organism: Nycticryphes semicollaris; assembly: GCA_013400055.1. Lineage (NCBI taxonomy): Eukaryota > Metazoa > Chordata > Aves > Charadriiformes > Rostratulidae > Nycticryphes > Nycticryphes semicollaris. Next base: position 577,210 of record VXBJ01006734.1, on the reverse strand, counting down.
TTATTTACTTGTATCCTTCTTCAAACCACTCCTGCATCCTGGGAAGACAGAGCTGTACACAACCTCCTGGAAGCACGTGTTATCACCCTTACCTTGCTTCCCTTCCCACTGGTCACCAGGACTCCAGCCTCCTCCCCGAGTGCTCTTGCGTGGACAATCCTGACACACCCGTGGGGAAGCAGAAAAGTCCCCTCCAATGTGACAAAGAAGAACTTTTTTTTTTGTCTCAGACCTGACAAGCAGGAGAGTCCAACAAACTGGATAAGCTGCACATAAACATGTGATCACCTGATGTAATTAGTTAGTACTATTTATAGAAAGAACCTGGCCCGTGGAGACCATTCCCTAGACAACCCATTAGTTATTACCCTCATTAACAACTGACCAAAAAATTAAAGGAAGTATTGTTTGTTAAATATTAAATTTCCATATATAAAAAAGTATGCATCTAGCTAAATAAATACGCACAAAGCAGCATATATGGCACCACACTAAGGCTTTTAGATTTATTTTTTTTTTTAAATTAGTTTGGTTGGTTATGAACTCTGATACTTGGGACATACCTGCCAGGGAACCATCCAGCTTTGCATTTATAAGGAGAAATCATGGAAGTCAACAGGAAGACTTGTTGACTTTGGAAAATTTGGGTCAGACCCAGAAATTCAGGCATTGTGCACATCCCGACTCCTGCTCCTTTCCCATGCACCACTCGTGCCTGTACTGCAGACAATAGTAACAATGGCCTGGATTCAATGTCCAGATTCATTATTAAGTGTTCAGATCTTTATAGCACCATCTTCTTAACAGATTAGAAGTCATCTACTCAAAGCAGGATGACACATAGGGCAGCATCAGGGAAAAGAAAGAGGGCTGAGGAACAACACGGCTCTAGTGAGAATCACTTCATCCAATTCTGTCTTTAAAGAACAATAAATGAAGAGACATCTCTGGGGGGGGGGGGGGCGGCATTAAAAACCANTAATCAAAACACAGGTCTGAGAGGTTTCTGAGAAGTGAACACATTCAGCCCTAGCCATACTGAATGTCTTCAAAGGAGACAGGGGTGAAAGGACAGAAGCAGTAAGGTGGAAAAAAAGAAAGCAGCACATCACAGGAGGATGAAGGATAGACCCATAAAAGCAAAAGAATGAATTTGTCTTCACACAGGCACAAGTGAGGTATAATTCCGAACATCTACATGCGGACTAGGCTTTCCCAAGAACACTGGGGAGGAGGGTGAAAAGAGCAGCAATAGAAATATTCACCAAAACAACCCTTAAAAGCAGGGTATGAAATGCTTTTCTGCCTTTTGCGGATCACCTTCATATCCTGCTCCCGTTGCTATTCTAGACGGAGATCACTGGGAAGTTCACATGATGCCTTGCCCAAAGTCAGAGGCTGTACAGGCAGGTGTTTCACACCAATCACTAGCGCTTGCCAGAAATTCAGCATGGGGTTTTCAGCCTGCTAAATTGCATCCTCAGGCCACCGCTTTCTGCGGGGTTCAAAGTCAGTAATCTCCAGCTCCATCTCGTTTGCTTCAAGTGACTCGTGCAGAGCAGACGTCAGCAGAATTAGGTTAGAGTTGGGTTCAGGCGCTAGATTTCCCCCAGCTGGCTGAGATGCTCTTTGCTTTTTGTACTCGAGATCCAATACTCCAACTGGAAGAACGATTTGTAGCATTTTTTTTTATCATCTTCTTAATTTTGGGCTATAGGGAGCATTTACTCCATATCCTAAAAAGGTACATAGTTGAATTACAACTGGTATCTGTCAATCAGCATATTAAAGGGAAGGTACACCACTACAACACTATTTTTACTCGCCTTACGGAGCTACTGGATACTGCAGCATTCCTTCGAGGAAGCTGGGCAGACATCTAGCGAGCGGTGGAGTTGGAGGCAGCCTAAATCGACTACTGTAAGAAGCAGCAGCCAGCTCTGACAATCCAACTGTGTCACAAAATCACAAGTTTAGCCAGTAACCTGACGTGGCAAGATGCTTTTTTGCTTACACTCGCTCCTTTCAAATCCTGCGCTTCGCACCCCTACAACAAAGCCATATTATACTCTCAGATATATTAGCATTTTTACAAGTCAAAGCTGACTTCCTGACTGGTTAAGAAAACAAAACAAAACACAACAGGTACATCCTTCTCACACGTGATTTATATTGCACCGGGCAGCACTCCCTAAATATTCAGACTTTATAACACTTGCTTTCAGGAAGATGAACCTCTTTCCTACACCCTTTCTTCTCAGAAGAAACTGCTCCCTTTCTTCTCAGCAGATTCTTGCTATTTACTACTGACTCCAGGATTAATAAGGGCTCCAGAGCCACAGGAAAAACTCGAGAACTTGACACGTGAGTCAGTCTAGCAATAAAAACAGCTTAACATCCACTTGTGTGGGTCAATAAACAGAAGAATTGATGTTAGTGCCTTCACTATGTAGAAAAGCTGTTTCAGTAACAACGCCACAACTGAAATCTCAAATTGACTCAGTCTGTTCCACGCAGGGAGACGGCCAGGAGCCCTGCCCGCCCTGCACCTACAACCCAAGTAATGAAAGTCAGTTTCAGGGGGGGGGGAAATGCATTTTTCATCCTGGTTTTTACTATAAATACACAGTTCTGGACCTGAGGACAGTGTGGGGGCACTCCCCATCTGAGATATCCTTCACACCCATCCCATGAGAAGCAGAGCTGGATGTTAGACCTGCTAACCATGACTGTTTCCCATTTACTGCTCCCACCCAAAGCAACACAGAGATGGAGAGAGAGGGGAGAATCACGAGAGCATTACAGGGTTTTCCATAATAAAGACAGTAGTCCTCCCATTCCCAACTACAAGATCTGCAGGCAGCTGTACAATCTTAACAGCTGAGCTCGTGTATGTGATAAAAAGACACAAGGCAAGCTAAGCGAAGGTGAATATATTTACAAGATAGTGCTAAGATCTCCATAACAAACAGTCATTAGCAGATTAGTATTATGAATCTAATCCAATTAAGAATTTCCTTTGCAAATGCCTGGAGGAGCTGGAATTCCTTTGGGAAGACCTTCCCAGGTTTCGAAACACTCCCCGTGAGTCACGCCTGCAGGTCTGACATACCAGGAAAGACCAGCTCCCCCAGCAGCAGCAGCGGCAGAAAGGAAGCCCTGAACCCCACCTGGAAGGTGCATCCTACTGAATTTGAGGAGACAACTCAAAAAGGGATCCCACAGCAGCACAGTGAAAAAAAAAAGAGAAAGAAAAGAAAAGAATGAAACTGTCAGTTTCACAAGTCCCAGTCAACATAAAACTGGCACTTTCCCAAGCCAAGGGACAAAACAGCAGAGAACATTCCTTATTAACAGTCTCATACCCTGCCTTTTTAAACAGCTTCGGATCATTACAGATGTTTGACATAATGCCAGTCCATACAGCAGCCAGGTCCGAGGAGAAGGCGTTAAGTTAAGCTGTTAAATGTCGACTTGGAATCCTAATGCCTCGTTCCTACCACTTTATGCTGATGTTGAGAACGGCAGCAGCGACCCACAGCTTGATCTGAATGCCCAGCTCTTGCCCACACTGCAAAATCTGCTCACGCTGGGTTTAACATGAGCAACATCCGTGCACACACAGGTGAGAATCGTGGTTTGCAAGTGTGTCCCCCCCCTGATTAGATTGGCACACGAAATTCTTCCTGCGAGTGGTTTTCTGGGTGCCCTTAGCTGAGGTTTATAGATTTCGGCTGACCTTACCTGCCTTTGCATAGAGAGATTTAGGACAAAATAACGAGAGCGAAAGATCTCGTCGGTTCAAACTCTGCTGAACACAACTGCCAACACCGATCGTGTTACCACATCTGCAGACACATGCGCAGTGACCCTCCGCACCGAGGAACCAAGCCAGTACAACTGGCTTCCTTCTGGTTTAGGATCCGGCCTACCCTGTCCCTCAGCTCTACCAAAATCTCAGAACCAAAAGAAGCATAAAAATATTGGTTTTTTTTTTTTAAAGTGTATTATTTTAACAAACTAATAGTTAAGATAGATTTAAATTAATGTTTGGAACGGAACTGCTTACTCCCTGATGCTTCAGACCATTCAAAATTTCACCTGAACCCTCCCCCCAGGCAGCCGAGGAAGATGCCAATTAAGGGAAAGATTAACTAAGACAATAGCCATGCTCCTGTTTCCCTCCCCTCACACAGAATGGGTATTTATGTAAAAAAAAAAACCCCAAAGCCAGACCAGACACCAAGATAAGGCAGGACATTTTAAACGTGAATAAGGTGTGTGTGTGTGTGTGGGGGGATTATTGATGTCCTACCAGTCAAACACAACTTTTTCTTGTTTTTTCCATTCTTCGTGCAAAGCACTTAACCAAAGTGACACTCAGAAAATATGCAAAACTCAGGCTAGTTCAGCTTCCTCCACTTCTCTTTGTAGCTCCCTTACTCCAATTCTTCCACAAAAGCACTTTGGCAAAGACGGCCAAATTGGAGGGGAAATGGAGCCAAACGCTCCAAATATAAACACCAAGAGGCAAGTGTTACAGAAAGTTTGATGGAGCTACCAGGCCCTGGTGGGGATGCAGCGTACCTCTCCCAGCACAGCCACTGGGTGACCCCAGCAGTGAAGGAAAGCGTTTTTACTGGGCAGCGCTGCAAAACCAGTACAGTCTCTGTTTACCGTAAGGGGCAGCTGGTCAGATTTAGGCAACTGGGGTCATCACACCAGCAGGGTGTGATTTATTTAAGAGGGGCCTGAACGGCAGCATTCAGCCAGGTTAGTGATTTTGGGCTCCCCCAACCAGAAACTCAGGCAGTGAGACTTAAAAAAAAAAAAAAAAAAAAAANNNNTAAAAAAAAAAAAAAAGAAAGAAAAAAGAAAAAACAAACACAAAACTGTTCTGTGTTAGTTCTCCCTCCTGTTGTCACTCCCCTCCCCCAGCTTGTTAACTAAACTTTTCCTCTCCCGGGGATCTTTCTAATCCTTCAGCGAAGCTGTAATGAATTTACAACATCAGTCACTTTGCAAAACGACTTCAATGGGAATCAAGTTCACCACGAGCCCAAGAAAATAATACAGGGAATTCTAACAATCACATAGCCAGGAGGAGGATATAAATGGGGAAGAATAGCAAAAGCACTGGAAAATTGGTTTCCAATCATGTAAAGAAGGAACGTACACCATTCCTAGGGGCCTGGGTTAAGGACAAACATCAGAACGAAAAGGCAATGGTGCACCATTACCCAAAGCAGCAGGTTATGGGCAAAAGGCGTAACCAAAACCAGACATCAGAGCTTAAAATCCTATGCTTTGTTTTCAAGAAATACTAGGGGGAAAAAAAAAAAAACATAAATACCCAACCCAAAAAACTCTCTAAATTCAAACCTGTGATATTAATCCAAGTATGTTGAAACTAATTAACTGGAAGGTTATTTCTCACTTTCCTGTCTCCTTCCCACCAGGTCAGTTTATCTGCAGCCAGGCTGGTGACCTCCCGGTCCACGGTGTCTTAGGGTACCTGTAGGGGTTTTACACTGAACCAGCGATTCCGGAACGGAGCCGTGAGAAGAGCTGACACCCTGACAGATGAATTGGGAAGCCACTTCCACCCACAGTAATTCAGGAGAGCAGGCGTTCCCACAGTGTATCAACAAAAACTTGTTATTTACCACCAGAGAGGTGTAGTACTATCAGACTCGGAAAGTTTTTTGGGGTTTTGGCTCAGCGCATTCTGTTTGCTGCAGATGACAGCAGGGTTAGGTACTAAACTGAAGTTAAGGCAAAGTGCTGAAGTTTGAGAACCCCACACTCGCCCCAAGAAGCCACCTTGCTCGCTACAGGTTTAAATAACCAGATACAGAAGAGCCTTCTCTACACAGGAAGAAACAGAACTCTTTTACAGGCCACTGAGCGGGGTTTGCTCCTGGGTCTGTCTCCAGCCCACTGCGTGACGTGGGAGGATCACACCCTTGTCATTCTTTTTCTTTTATCAATATGGCCTCTCTCATCCAGCTTTGATGGACTGACTACAAATCCTAGACCAATTAAGAGTTGCTCCTGTTTCTCACTATTTATTCCCCCCCCCCGCTATTTCTAATAAATGCAATCTGGTACTAAAGCTTACAATAAATATTTAAAGAACAGGTAAGCTGTCAACACAATTCAGCCAGTATGCCCTAGCAGTATATTTAAACTGCTATTCAAATGACTTCAAGCAAGCATTGCATTACAGCTGCTATTCTTTAAATACAAAAAAACAAGGAGGCACAAAGGAAGTTGCAAGTGCTGCCTTTATGCCTAAGTTTATATCCAGAATGGAAGTTTACTTTACTTAAAGCAAGATAGAGGAGGTAAAGGGAAGAAAACACCAAACCAAAATCTGAGCATCTCTTCAAGACAACCTGGTTCGCTTGAAGGCCTTGGCTGAGCGATGAACAGAGGTCCACGAGCTGGGGGGCAGAATGGGGACCAAGACGGAGGCCTTTAGTTGAAGCCTGTCCAGCAGGGTACAGCTGGCCCACTGTGCCAATCTGGACCGTGCCACCTCCTGCAGCAGGGTCTGGGCCACTGTCAATCGCCTGAGAGATACCCCAAGAAAAACAACAAATGGAGTGAGAAAGCATAACCAGAATCACCCCTTCCATTTCCGTTCTGGAGAATGACTAGTTGGCCAAAGATTAATTTATTATTATTATAATGCAACTAAATCAAATGTAGTCAAAGCTTTACAAATATCTGCTTTACATGACTGTTTCCCACTGATTAACTACAAGAAACTTGTAAAATTAAGTCATGAATTTTAACCAGATTTAGCCATGCACAAGGTGGTCTCGTTTACAGTTACGACTAACTAGGATTCAGAGTCAACCAGGAAACTCTACAGCACTAATCACAGCTCTTCCACCTCAAAATATGAAGTTCCAGCCATCATTCCAGCATCACTAGACAAGGCTCAGGATGTTTTCAGCAGCATCCGAAAGCAGGCACCGAGTTTTAAGCAACTACACCCAACGGAAAAACAAAACAAACCACCAACCTTAATTTAAAACTCATCAAGAAGGCTGGACACAAAAAAAATAATAATTAGTGTCCTCCTAGTAAATATTAGAGGATCTGCACCACCACCAGTAGCACTTCCTTAGGGTAGGAGGGATGATGTCATGGCTGCACGCTACAGCATTGTCGGGTTCGTCTGGCTACACGCTGCTAACGGGACACTCCCTACAGAACTGTGACCACACAGTCAGTTTTCCTGGTATCAGCAATCAGTTTAATATATGTTCAGACACCTTCAATTAGCACATAAACGCGGTATAACCACTGAGCAAAAGAAGAAAGAAAAAAAAAACCAACAGGAGAAAAAAAAAACAACAAAAAAAAGCAAAGAGGAGACAGCTGTAACAGGGTGGCAAACAAAGCTCCAAAGCATGAAAGAGAGAAAGGAATGTGGTTAAAAAATCTCCCCTAAGGAAGAATACTCTGTACGCCCGAGCTCCAGCTGTTTGACTTGCCCCGCTCCCTCCTCCACTCCATTATCCACTCTGGCTGCGCTAATTTAACACAAACCGCCCGCCTGTGTCAACTGTTGAAGAGGAGGTTGGGGTAAAGCAGCCTCAGATACATCTGAGCTCCCGGTGCAGAAAGGAAAAAAAACTTTGGGGCAGAAAGTTCAGGTGCTTTTGGCGGGTTGCTTTGTGCCAAGAGCTTAGGAAGCTGTGAGGGAAGGCAGCCGAGAGAGTCCTTCCCCGCTGCAACCTCCACCGACTAGAGCTTTGCCACCGCCTCCACACGCACCTCGACTCCCACAGGGCACCCAGATTTGCATGCAGAAAGATCTGCCTTTTATCAACAAAGCCACGCAACTCCCAGTAAGAAGGCCTGACTGTCCCCCCCAGTTCCTGGCAGTCACTCCCACGGATGAGAGAAGCAGGTCTGAAGAGTCAGGAAGGAGGCAAAAAAGGAGGGAAAGGAATAAACCCGGCCAATTTCAAAGTCTGGAGGCCTGGATTTCCACAGGGAAGGTATTTTCACGTTTGAGATACCGGGGGAGCGCTGTGAGGGTTTGGGAGTCATATATGCAGCCAAAATGGCGCTGAGAATAAAAATATAATTTAAAGGAAGGTCGCCATATTGTAAACAGTGAGGCAGGGAGACACAGAGACAGCAACCTCCATTATTCCCAGCAGCTGCAGCAGCACNAAACAGCGAGGGGGCTTTTCACCTCGGGCCGCTGCAGATTTAGCCTCGGGGAGAATGAACCCGGAATGGGGGGGGTGCACCTCCTTTTTGTTCCTGCCTGCTACACCCGGTCCCGTGTCCGTGTCTACCACCGCCCCCCCCATCCCCGGGTAAAACAGCGACCTAACGGGGAGCGGGAGCCGCTGCCGGGGCGGCCGGATCCGGAGGGAAATAGGGCCGAGCCTTACCAGCACTGGAGGTGGAACGCGGCGGGGCAGTGATCGCAGCACAGCAGGTCCCCTCCTTCCTTGCAGCTATCGCAGCTATCGTGGTTAGTGGCCCTGCCGCTTCGCCTGGGCTCCTTCTCGGGCCTCCTGCTCTTCTTCTCCCCATCTTCGCTCTTGGGGGGAGCCAGGAGGGCTTGGATTTGCTGCACATGGACAGACAGAAAGGGGCTCTGAGGGGCTGGGAGGGAACCCGGAGCCCAAGCGCCCTTCTCCCGCCTGCCCGCCGGGGGAGAGCGGCCCCGGGCCCGCCGTGGGGGGACACACACAGGGACAGGGCCTGGTCCGGGCCCGCCCCGCCCGCCGGCCCCGTGTCCGCTCGGGCCTCCTCCGTCCCTCCACACTTCCTTCTATGGCCACCGGGCTCCAAAGGGGGGTAGGGTGGGGGGGTGTCCCTCACCATTTTGCAGCCACCCCGCTCGGGCCTCCCGCCGCCCCGCGCTCCGCAGCCCGGCCCTCACCTCCATCAGCCCCCCGGAGGTGTCCAGGTCGTAGACGATCGTCTTGGTCTCCATCTTCTCCCACATTCATCCAGCCCGGGAGCGGCCCCGAGAGCCCCCCCACGACGAGAGGGAGCGAAGCGGGGACTGGGGGGGGCGGCCCCCTCAGCGGCGGCGGCTCCGCGTCGAGGAGGGGGCGGGCGGCGGGGCCTAGCCCACGGGCCGCTGCGGCTTAGCCGTCGTCCTCCTCCTCCTCCAGCCGGGCCCGGGGGCGGCTGCGGGGGTCCCCGCGCCCGCTGCCATGC
>VXBJ01006734.1:552859-567322 GCA_013400055.1 Nycticryphes semicollaris | reverse complement strand
AGGCCACCCCCATGGCCACCCACTCCCTTTGCGCCCTCTTCCACCGAAGCGTCCCGCTGACCTCTCCCCACTGCAGCACTGTCCTTACCTGTGTGGTCCCCATGCCCCCTGCCCCGGTCCCTCCGCCACCGGGGGGGCGGGGGCTGCTCTGCCCCTGGGGGAGGGACAGAATGGGGCGCGGGGACCCCCGCTGTCTCAGCACCCCGTAAGCTCGGGGCAAGGGGGTGGGTGACAACGGGGCTCGGGCAGACCCCACGGGGGTCCGGGTGGGTTGGGGGTGACAAGGGGGTGGCCGGCGCCCAGGTGGCCCTCATCGAGAGCTTGGTTTGAGCCTCCTCAGGAGAGGTGTCCCCAGCCCCTGCCAGGGGCTGGTGGGCACAGGAGGGACCAGGAGGGGTGGCTGCGTTGCCCAGCTCCGCACTGCCCACACCTAGATGGACACCTCATATTCCCTCGTCTCCTGCAAAGAAAACAGACTGCGAGGGGTTGGACACTCGGCGGTGTGACAGGGTGCCTGGGACAGGGATGGGGCATCTCCCACCCCGTGGGGCCCTGTTGACACATCCCAGACCACAGATGGCCCTGGGGATGCGTGTCCCACCCCATGTATGGTCCCTGGGTGGGTGTCCCAGCTGATGTGTGGTCCTTAGATGGATGTCCCAAGCCATGTGAGATCCCTGGATGGATGTCCATCCTGTGCATAGTCCCTGGATAGACGTCCCACCCCACATGTGATTCTCAGATGAATGTCCCAACCTATGTGTGATCCTTAGATGGATGTCCCAACCCATGCGTAGGCCCTGGATGTCCATTCCAGACATCCATTCCATGAATAGTCCCTGAATGGATGTCTCATCCTATGTGTGGGTTCTGTGTGCGTGTCCCATCCCATGTGTGGTCCTTGGATTGATATCCCATCCCTCCCACGTGAGGTCCCCGGACAGATGTCCTATCCCATGCGTGGTCACTGGTGTGCATGACCCCCATCCCATGCCTGTGCCATGCCACACACAGCCCCTGGCACCCGTGGCTCATGCGACACAGGATCCTCGGGGTGTCCACCCCATCTGGGGGGCGGCGCGGGGTCCAGTACTTACTCCTGTCTCATAGGTGGGGTTGTCAAAAGCCGACTCCACGGTGATGTGGTCGTAGGGGTGGGAGCCAGCGAGGGGCAGCTGCAGGGCTGGCTTCCCCTGGAGCCTGCAGGGAGAGGGCAGCTGGGGCGGGCAGTGGGGGTGCCATGGGGACCCCATGGGGTGATGGGGGCCGCTTGGCCACTCACTTGGAGAAGTAGAGGTAAATGCCCCCCATGAGCAGGGCCACCACCAGCACGGGGAGGAAGACAGCGATGGCGACGTTGGTGCCTTCCAGTGCCATCCCCGAGGGCACGGCCTTGGCCACGGCTGCCCGGGAGAGTTGGGGGCTCACCAAGGGGGGCACCCTATGTCAGCTGCACCCCTGGGTGCCCCAGCAAACCCCTGCCCTTACCGTCCAAGTTGCGGTTGCTGTAAAACTCATTGTAGGAGGCTGGAAGGGGGGAGAAAGAAAGAAAGAAAGAAAGAAAGAAAGAAGCAGGCATCAGTGGCAAGAAGTGGGGTGCTGGAGGGGGGTGCTGAGGTGAGGGGGGGTCCTCTCACCCTCCTTGCAGATGGGAGGCGAGCCGCTCCAGCGTGAGGGGTGCCCGGGCAGGCAGTGAAGGCTGCTCTCGCCCAGCAGCGCCCGGCCAGCGATGCAGGAGAAGCGTAAGGTGGCTCCCGCCGGGTACAACCGCCGCTCGGGGGTCTGCCGCCCGCCCGCCGGCACGCCGGGGTTGTGGCAGGGCTCGTAGGTCTCTGCTGCAGGGCAGGAGCATGGTGACATCAGTGCCCACCACCGGTGCAGGGTATGTACCCGGTGAAGGGGTACCCAACTCACGGATGCACTTGGGGAGACGGTCGCTCCACTTCGGTCCCCCTGCGACACGGTCGTGGCAGGTGAGGGTCCCAGCACCTGCCAGGATGTAGCCCTTGTCGCAGACGTACTGCACGGTGGATCCCACCGGGAATTTAGGGCTGGAGACCACCCTGCGGCTGTGCTCGGCGTCCCCAGGGTCTCGGCAGGAGGTCACTGCAGGTAGAAGGGACCAGCAGTGGCGGTGGCTGCTGGGGACATGCCACAGGACAAGGGGGACACTGGAGGGGCTGCTCACCCCGCTCGCAGGAGGGCAGGTCACCGCTCCATGTCAGGTCCCAGTGGCACATCAGGAGGTCGGTGCCGGTCAGCTGGAAGCCAGGGTAGCAATGGTAGGTGACCACGGTGCCATGGAGCAGCTCTGGCTGTGAGGATGTCTTCCAGCCATTGGCAATGTCTGGTAGCTCAGGGCACGTGTCATTACGGGGGACCTCTGCAGGGACATTGGGGTGAGTGGGGTGGTGGGGACATGTCACAGGGCACTGTGGGACACTGAGGACGCCATCCCACCACAGGGCTCACCAGAGAAGTGGATGACAAAGCCTTGCCGATAGGTGAAGGCACCAGCGCCAGGGTCGGACTGGAACTGGACGGTGACATCGGCGGTGGAGGCGTAGAGCTTGAAGCGGCCATGGGTGCCCGTGTACTGGCCCAGGATGCGTGCTGTCAAGTCGTCCCCATCGTAGAAGGTCAGCACGTCCCCTGTGCCCAGTCGAAGCCTGGGGTGGGAGGGCCATGAGGGCGGGGGGTGCACGGACCCCCACCTTTCCCCCTGGTCCCCAGTTACCCCCGCACTCACACACGGATGTCCAACATGACGCGCTTGTCCTCCTCCACGTGTAGCCCCCAGATGCAGTCCTGGCCCTTGCCATACGCTTCTGGCCAGTTGGGTGACAGCACCACGCCGGCCGTGTCTGTCAGCTCCCCGCTGCACACCGCTGCAGGTGCACACCGGACTTGGCACCACCACAGGGGCACCCACCACGGCACCCACCACCCAACCCTCCAGCTCCAGCACCCATTGCAACCTCCCAGCTCCAGTACCCACCATTCCCAATGGCTCTGGCTCCAGCACACACCACAGCACTATGGCTCCGCTGTAGCCCATCCCCAGCTCCAGCACCCACAGCAACCCCCAGTTCCAGCACACACTTAAGCACCTCAACTCCAGCACCTACCATCCCTGTTGGCTCCCACGCCAACACCCGCTTCAGCATCCCAGCTGTGGCATCCACCATCTCCCACCGTGTCACTCAGCTCCAGCATGCACCACAGCATGGGGGCTCCAGCCTCCATTGTGGCTCATCTCCACCTCCAGCAGCCACAGTGACCCCCACCTCCAGCACCCACAGCACCCCCCAGCTCTGGCACCCACAGAAGCCCTATCTCCACCCTCCCCGTCCGCCTGTCTCCAGCGCCCACCGCGGCATGCTGGCTCTGTCTCATTCCACTGTGGGTCACTGGGGTCAACACACTCGATGATGGTGGAGCCCTGCTCCAGCGTGTAGCCAGGGTCGCAGCTGAACTCCACCGTGGTGCCCACAGGGTACCGGGGGTCGCTGGCCGTGAAGTTCCCGTATTTGACGAAGGGCTCGTAGCAATGCCCCTGCTCAAAGGCTGTGGGCACAGGGGCAAAGGTCTGCGGGGGCCAGGTGGGCATGGTGGTGCCTGGGTGACCCCCTAAGCCCCAGCCCCATACCCTCATAGCGCAGCGCCATGCCCGCAGCAGCCCCGCTGCTGTCGGTGGTGAGCTCCACGAAGAAGTGGCGCCCGGTGCTGAGCAGCCCCTCGATGGGCAGGTACTCCACCTCGTAGGAGTCGTACACAGGTGGTGCCTCCACGTTGTTGCCATTGCGGATGATGAGTCTGCCAAGGCATGGCTGGGGCAGGGTCCTGCACCAGCCATGGGCAGCAGCACCCACCGTTGGGCATGCATGGTAGCACCCAGCCCCAGCCCCAGCCAACAGCACCCATCCTTGAACATGATGAATGGCACCCACCCTTGGGCATGGCCAACAGTATGTTCACAGGACACAGCCAACAGCACCTATCCTTGACCGTGGCCAATGGCCAACAGTGCCCACACTTGGGCATGGCCAATGACACCCATCCTTGAACATGGCCAACAGCACCTCTACTTGGATATGGCCAGTGACACCCATCCTTGAATATGACCACTGGTACCAATCCATGGACATGGCCAATGGCACCCATCTTTGGATATGTCCAACAGCACCCATCCTTGGATACGGCCAGTGGCATCCATCCTTAAATGCGACCCTGTGCTCAATGCAGGGTTCTCCCAGGGTGCCCCCCCTCCCCTAAATTCCTCCTGCCCTGGGGCCAAACCTGTCGTCATCCTCTGCCAACGAGACCTTCTCAAAGTGAAGGTGCAGGCGGTGACCCATGGGTGCCTCCAGCAGCCAGTGGCACGTCAGGTTGTTGCTGTAGTTCCCAGGGAAGCCAGGCGAGATGATGCGTCCCACCGTGGCGTTCCGGACCACCCCGCCACATGCCGCTGCGGAAGAGGGACTGTGAGCATCCATCTGTGCCACACCAAACATGCCATGTCCCCTTGGTGCTGGTGCTTACCGAGGCAGAGGGGCTCACGGGCGCTCCAGAAGGGACGAGTGGCATTGCGGCAGACCAAATGGTGGGCACCCTGTAACTGGTAACCGGCAGCGCAGCGGAAGCGGGCATCCCCGCCGGGGTGCAGGCTACTGACTGACACCTCCCCGAAAGCCGGCCGTGCCGGGAAGGGGCAGCTCAGCAGGTAGGCTGGGGACAGGTGGTGGTGGTGGTGGTGTTACTGGTGGGGTTCAAGCCCCCCAGGACCCCAGCCCATCCAGCACCTGTCTCCCAAGCGCCTTGGGTGATGCAGGGCTGGGTGACAGGGTGCCTGTCACTGCTGGTAATGATGTTAAATGTGCACATGATTGCTCATGCCAATTAGCTCTCCATTAACTTTCTGTGCCCTTTTAACTCTGCCACGCATTGCCACGCTCCAAATTAGAGCCATGCTGGCAGGAGACCCCCCCACGGGGGATACTAGGGGGGGTCAGTGCTGGTGGTGAGCACAGCCCCATACCTTGGTAGTGGAATAGGTAGGAGCCAGGGCTGGGTGGCCGGGGGCTCTGGAAGCGGAGGGTGAGGAGGTTGGAGGGGCTGCGGATAACTTGGCCCCGCAGCAGGAAGGACTCGTTGGCCAGGAGGGTGGGCTCCAAGCCCCCCGCGCTCTCCACTGTCAGTGTCTCCCCCTCCGCCAGGCTGATGTTCTGCACCTACGGGGGGGACGGGCTGGGTGTCACCACGCCGGCATCGCCCCAGAGCCACTCTTTGGGCAGCTTGCCCGCGGTCGATAGCGTGCTGAAGCTTGTCTGCGCGGGGCAGCGCTTTTCAAACACGGTTAGCAGCGCCATAAATCATCCCGCCGCACGAAGAGCGGCAGGGCCCAGCCGGTGGCTCCGCCGGAGCACCGCGGCACAGCCGGGGCCACGGCGACAGCCTCGCCGACAGCCAGGCGTGCGCTCCGGCGCTCCAGAGCAATTTGCTATTAATGATGTTAATTAAGCGGTGCTGCGCGGTGATGAGCAGAGGCACTGGTGAGCGCTGCTGTGTGAGGAGGAGGAGGAGGAACAGGGGTTGACTGTGGAGCTGCTGCCTCCTGCTTGGCTTTCGGCAAGACACAGTGCTGCCCTGTGGAAGCTGATGGGCAGGGGACATCCTGGAGCATCCCACCAGCCCATGCATCCACATCCCTGCCCCGGGCCAAGGGCAGACGATATCTTGAGCCATTTCTCCTGGCTCGGGGACATGGGGACAAGAACAAGGACAGGACCATGTGTTTGCTCCATCCCACATGGCCACACAGACGTGGCATAGAGCAGGGGACGTGCCACGCTTGTCTGCAGGTCCCGTCCCACCTGCTGACCCCATCTCACCTTGAGCTCCACGCCATAGCCGGGGTAGACGGAGATCGTGTAGGTGCAGTCCAGGCTGCCATCGTAGGGGACACTCACTGGCTCTGGGGACACCAACGAGCCCTCGGGGCCTGCCAGCGTCCGGTTGCAGGATGCTGGTGACAGAGGTGACCCTGGCTCAGCATGGCTTCGTTCCGGCTCCCCCTGACTCCCTCCCTGGTGCTCACCTGGCCCCTGCAGTGTGGTGACGGTGGTGGTGGTGATGGTGGAGGTGGTGGTGGTCCCCTCCTCATCCCCAGGGACCGCAGCAGCCCTAGTGTGGGACCCCAGGGATGTGCTGAGGGCGGTGGGTGCCTGGCTGGGTGATGTGTAGGTTGACTCTGGCACCCCAGCAGGGGACCATGAGGTGTCAGCACCTGGCACAACCCCCCACGCCTCCCCCCATGGCCCTGGGTGCCCTGCCGGTGTGGTCAGTGGGTCGGTGGGGAAGGCAGCCCTGGGTAGGGCAGGGGTGCGTGGTGGGGGCTCAGGGGCCGGGGGGCCAGGGGCCGGCTGGAGGGCATCAGCAGGCAGGAGGGGGCCAGGGCCGGCAGGCAGGAATGGAGCCTGGCCCAGGTAGTCCTTCTTCAGGAAGGCTTCGTGCAGCAGGTCCTCCAGCAGTGGGTGATGGTTGAGGAGCTTCAGCGTGGGCGCTGTGCTCACAAAGCGAGCTTCGGCCTCCCTGTCTGCCGGTGTGGGCAGCGCCGTGGGCTCCCCTTCAGCCTCAGCACTCTCCCCACCTTTCCTGGCCAGCCCGTTGAAACCTGGCAGGAGAAGAGAGCATAAGGTGCTTGGGATCTGTAAAGTGATGCTGCACCAGGGACCAATGCTTTGTTCTGGACCAGGGATGCACCAGGAACTGATGCTACATCGTGGACTGGTATGGCCCTGGTGACCAGTGCTGCACCAGAGACTGATGCTTCCTCATAGACCAATGCTGTGCCCGATGTGGCACTTGGGACCAACCCTTGAACATGGACCAGTGTTACACCAGGGATGGATGCAGCACTGGGGATGGATACCACACTGGGGAGTGATACAGGTGCGGTGCCACAAACCTGTGCCACGCTGGGGCCTGATGCTGCTCCAGAGACCGACACTTCCCAATGGGTCAACGCTTCACCACGGGCCACCTGAGGACTAATACTTCCCTGCATACCAAGACTGCACCAAAACCAGGATGGCAAAAAAGCACATCAACCACATGCAGTGGAACCCCCACCACGCCTCAGCCCAGCATATCCTTCACTGAGGCAGCCCTGGCAATTAAGCCCTGGCTAATTAATGCACAGCTGCAGCTGGTACCATGTTAAAGGTGCCCACTCCTCCCATGACCCAGCTCTGGTGGGGACAGCCCTGGGGCTGGGTGTTCCTGGTCACAGCTTGTCCCTCTCCATCAAAGTGGCCATTCCATGCTGAGAGTCCCCTGGGATCCCACATCCCCGTGGTGTGGACATGCCTGTGACTGCCATGGCTGCTGTAATTGGTTGCGCTGGAGCTGACACTGGAGCCTGAATGCTGGGACCCAGCTCCAGGACACCAGTGCAATGAGTCTGCAAGAGCGCAGCTTCTCTCCAACCACCTGCCAGCCAGGCTGTCCCTGGATAATGTCAATCTGCTGGGGACCCCTTCCCCTCTGGCATTCCACACCTCCCACCTGCAGGATGAGACTTAGGGGGTCCCCTCTGTGATCCCCTGACCCTCCTGTGCATTAGCCCCTGAGCAAATCCCCAGAGCGCTCAGCCCAGACGTTTACAGCCTTTACATCAAAATAAAACGGGAGAATTTAATCAGCCCTAATGAGTCACCATGCACCTCTCCCTGCCAGATGTGGCATCGCTTGGTCCCCTCTCCTGGTGGGGCTCAGCTCCCCAGTCTCACTGTGCCACGGCAGGGGGGATGCCACAGCGGCACCCAACATCCCTCCATGGCCCAGTGCAGGGTGTGAAGCCATAACAGCGCGTGGGCACGTCTCGCTGCTGTGCACAGGCGCTGATGACATGATACTGCCAATTACTGGGTAATTATACTGATCCGTAGCAGGGCAGGGCCCCTCGAAGATTAATTACTTTGCGACTGCCACTTTTAAGGGACTATTAAGAGACATTAACTTGGCTGAGCAGTGTAGGGGGAGCTACTGGGTGCTGCTGGCCATCCCCACCGCTCTGCCACCTGCTCTGTGTCCCTACTGCCCCGGGACGGTGACGATGCCCTGGGCACAGCAGCACAGCGGGGAGGCGAGCACCCAGCCACACCGGCTCTGAAAGGTTCACTTGCCCCCCAGCAAGGCCAGAATTATTTTTTAATAGGATCCATTTATAAGAACATAAAAGTTAATGAGTTTATACTGAAGGGCGCCAAAATCTCTTTTAGGCTTTAATAGCAGATTAGTGCTTGGGGCCGGGCCCTGTGCCGCTTGCAAGCTACCACAGCTGTCCCACACAGCAAAGACTGGGGCAGAGCTGCTCACCCTGGCCCTCTGCAACTCCCGACCATGGTCTCAGCTTCCCGAGGGTGTTGGGGAGCATGGTGATCCCCGTTGGGTCTATGGGGTGAGGCCAGACCCCATGGCGAGGCTCCTACAGCAGGTCCCATCCAGGTCTTGTGGCAGCTCGGGCTGGGCAGTGCCTGGGCACTGGGCACTGTCCTGGGCTCTGCGTTGTGCTCGGGGTACCACAGGATGCTCCTGGCACCAGAGGTTCCTCTGGGTACTGCAGGATGCTCCTGGCATTGGGGGATGCTCAGGATTGGGGATGCTCTTGGTCCTTGGGGGATGCAGAATGCTCAGGGCACCATGGGAAGGCAGCAGGTACCCAGATGTTGCCACCTGTGCCTAGATGTTGTCACCTATGCCCCTCGAGCATCACAGGATTAGAGCCTCCACCTCCACAGATATCTCTAAGGAGCTTATCTCCAGTGCTACAGCTGTGTCCCTCCTGTGTACCCAGGGTGACTAGGAGCTTCTGACATGGGACCCTGCTACCCAGCACCCACCCCTCTGGGACCTGACACCCAGCAGGGACCCCTCCCAGGCTCAAGGTGGGCACAGACCCTTGCAAAGGGAAAGGGCCTAAGTCCCCACCAGCCAGGTGCACACCGGGACCCTTCAGCATGCAGGGCACGTGCCCGTGCCTGCAGCCAGGCCGGGGTCTAATCCTTCCCATCGGCTTTGCTGGGCAGGAGTCTATTAACAGAGACTGGGAGCTGGGAAGACACTGGAGACTAATCCGGCTGCGGCGGGTGGCCACCCCCCCGGCAGGAATCAATGCTGCATGCTGGTGCAAATAAATAAATAAGGCGGCACGCGGCCGCCTGGGGAGCACCGATCGATGCCGCCCGCCGAGAAAGCAATAAGGCAGCACCCAGCTCAGCAGAGGGGACAGGGCAAGGGCCCTCGGCTGTCCCAGGAGCATCACAGCCCCAAGGCATGGTAGTGCTTCATGCCTCAGTTTCCCCTTCTCTAGGAGGGGGCTGGCAGCCTGGGTGGGCAGGGGGAGTGGGCAGACAGGTCCCTGGTGCAGGGGGAGGACAGGGTTTGGGGCTCACAGGAGTCCAGGTTTATTTTCCAATTTAAAATCCAATCTGGCTTTGCCCCCGTGGCCAGGGCCGGCAGCTGTGATGAATGAGCTGTCAGGCAGCCGACGCCACGCTCCCACACCCCCAGGCCCCTGAACCACCCCCATCCTCCCTGATGGGCACAGAAGGGGGGACGTGCCAGATGCCAGATGCCCCTCTCTGTCCCTTGCCCGGTGGCCCCTGGGGATGGGGACTCCCAGCAGGGATGGGGGAGTGGGGGTGCAGCTTCTTGTCTGCTTTTGGGTGGGAAGGCCCCGTGGGCAGGAGCGGGCAGGGAAGGAAGGTGGGTACAGGCAGTGGGTGGGCAGGTGTAGGCAGCGTGAGAGTACAGGCAGTGTCGGGGCGCAGGCAGGCGCGGGTGGGTGGTATAAGAGTGCAGACAGGGATGGGTGGGTGCAGGCAGCGGGTGTGCAGATGGGTGCAGGCAGGAGTGGGTGGGTGAGCGCAGGCAGGTGTGTGCAGGCAGCGTGAGGCTGCAGCCAGGAGCAGACAGAGCTCCCCATGCCACCCAGCCAACCTACCAGCTGCTGGCACAGCCCACTGCCACCCAGCATGGCAACTTGGGCACCCCACTGCCACAAGCTGGCACCCCATTGGCACCTACACTGGCACCCAAGGCAGCCGCCATGGCCTCCTCCACCCCAGCCCTGCCAGTGAGCCCAGATGGCCACAGCCAAGCTGAGCCTTCCAGAGCAGTCGGAGAGGAAGGGACACCAGCGGCGAGTGTGGCTGCCAGCCCCAGCGGCTGCTGGAGGAGCCCAGCTTTAATATTCATGGTGGCGCTGGCGGGGAAGCGTTTGACCTTGTATGTTTTGCGATTCTCCTTGAATTGAACAGTCATTTACCCGCTGACACATGTCACATGTCGCTGCAACCGGTTCCCTGGAGCATCGTGGTGGCGGCCGAGCGCCGGCTGACATACCAAACACCGAGCCCCAAGCATCACCGACACTGGGCAGACACGAGGGCAGAGCCAGGAGGGCACCGGGTTGCCCATCCCCAGGGCTTTCCTCCCTCCCCAACTGGTGGGTGCTGTAGGGTGCCACCAGTGCCCCTGTCCCCTCCTCACCGCCCACGGCCTGTGTAATCCCGCTCTCCCTGCGGAGCTAATGCGTTTGTACAGCAATTTCCCTGAGCGGCGGCGGTGATAAATTGCATGTCTGCTGCTATTTCGGACCTGAGCGCTGGAGCCGTGTGGTGCCACGTCTCTCCCCTCCCCACAACAGCAGCACCCAAATCAGCCCCCTGAGCCCTGCATCAGGATCCCCTGTGACAGAGCCCCCACTGCCAGACAGCATCCACCCTGTGCCACCCCCAGCATGGGTGCCACCTCCCCAAGGGGCTCTGTAGCAGAGGGGGCACCCAGTCCACAGGGCACCCCAGGGTGCTGGGGGTGTGGAGCCCTGCTGCCCCTCGTGGTTCCCCTTCCCTCCACCTGCTGCCAACCATAGTAATTGAAATCTGGTTGCGGGAGGTGAGTGAGAGCTGCTTGTCGGGCTCCGTGTTGGGCTGCTCAGCCATGTCATCCTCCCCGCAGGCACCATTCCCTCTCAGCAGGTGGGAAGCACAGAACATCGTTGCCTACTCCCACTGGAGCTGGCATCCTGGCTGCCCCCATCACCCACCTTCACCACCCCACCCCAGCCCTTCTCCCCAGGGAATTCAACATGAGCATCCTCTTTGCCAGCAGACCCCACACCCTGCCCCATCACCGCTCTTCGTGTAGGATGTACCATCCAGTTTTGGAAGCCACCAAGGGCTGATGCTACAGCCACATCATCCCCCCCCCACACACTCTGTTACTACCCCCCAGGGCAGCTGGGGACCACCAGAGCCTGCCTTGTCCAGGCATCGCCCCCACACATTGCCCAGAGCCAGATGATTTGGCATTTCAAGCACCTCTCTCCATTTTCGCAGGGTCACAGCAGCGCTCTCGTGGCTGATTAATATTTGATCCCTTCAGCACAGCTCGTTACTGAATTTAAATTATATATGTAATAACCCCCACTGTCACAGCGAGCGCATGGGCCAGCTCCTGCTGCCTCTTCCTCAGGCAGGGGACAGAGCACATTCCCAACCCTGGCCAACAGGACCCTCCAGTGTCCTGAAGGATGCGGTGAACAGCGCCAGTTCTCAGCATCAGGCACGCTGGCAGGGAACCAGATAGATGGAGACATCCCCAGCTGCTTTTGATGGGTCAAGACAGCCCCTTCACCCACCCAAGGGAGCCCATGGCAGGAGATATGCCGGTCCCCTGGTTGGTCCCATCTCCCTGACAGGACCCCGAAAGGATGCTGCCTTAGGAAGGGATGATGCTGCTCCGGAGCTGCCGTCTGCGACTGGAGGGAATCCATTACCTCCCTGGTTATAGGCAGCTTTCAAAGGCAATCTTTCAATTGTGTGCATTTAAAGAATTGATTGGAGGCGAAATTATCCTCTCCCGCCAGAGCCGCTGGAGACACAACTTCATCCACCTCCCCCAGGGCCTGCCCATGCTCACGGGGAGCCCGGCAGCCCGGGGTCAGCCCCAGCCTGTACCCCATCATGGGACAGCACGCTGGGAGACACAGACCTTGTCAGTCCTGTGCCAGGCCTGGGGTGCCACCAGTGGCACAGCAGGGTACCCCTACAGCTCCACACTAGGCCTGGGGATGCCCTTGCTGTGCCCTTGCCCAGGCTTCTTTGCACCCCATTTCCCCCATGTCCTCATTGCTCCAAGCTCTGCCCGGGGCTGCACAAAGCCTGGGGCTGGCAGCCCTGCCCGGTACAGCACCACCTGCCAAATCCTTTCCCACCAGCACTAAACCACAGCCAGCCCTGGAGGTCGGTGGCAGCACTGGCTCAGCCTGCACCCTGCATCCCACGGGGCAGCCCTGCCCTCCCGCCCTCTGGCTTAAGAGTATTATCCAGATAATCCTGGCCTGGCGGCACAGCAGCGCAGCAGTGATGAACTCCTCCGAGGCACACAGGGGACAAGCACACAAGCTGTTAATTACTGTAGCAGACGTCTGCTTCCCTCCCCAGACCCCACCTCCCTCCACCCCCCGCCCCTTGCACCGAGACCCTGACCAGCACCCACATCCCCAGGGACATCACGTTCCCCCAGATGCTTTGTCCCCATGGGCACGGTACATCTGGCTGATGCTGGATGGTGTGGCACAGCTCATGGGGGCACAGTCAGACCCTGTGCCCCCCGCCACAACCCACACTGCCAAGACCCTGAATTACAAGGAGCTCCCTTCAACATGGTAGAGATGACCTCCCCTAAAAAAAGGCTATGCCTACCATGGCTTTGAAGAGCCGGGGAGAGGGGGTAGAGCAGGGCAGGGTGAATGAAGCCATGTTTGGTACCATACCCCCCAGCCGCACCAGCACTGTGGAGCCCAGACCCCACTTTCTGCTGGGCAAACCGCTATAGAGATTGGGAATGAAGGTGCCCTACATCTGGGACTGGCCTGCAGGTGACAGCACAGGGTGGCAGGAGAGAGATAGGATCAAGCCCTGCATTGTCACTACCCCATGGGCATCTCCAGTCCCTGCTGGCCTGGGTGAGGTGTTCAAGATCCCCACACCCATGACACATCCCCACTGTGTACCAGCCCAAGCTGATATCAAGTCAAGGCCATGGTGGCACTGAGTGTGTCGGTGCTGCATAGAGATTGGGAGAGAGGAAGCAGGTGGTTGACCCCCATGGGCAGCTCCCAGCACAAAGAGGGGCACCGGGTAGACAGGACCTCCCAGCTCTCAGCTCTGGGAAGAGCTTAGCACATCCCAGGGCATCCCTACCTCTAACACTCCGGGAAATGCACATGCAGAGTTTAATTAACTTTATTGATATTCAGAAATTAGGGGACTGACTGAAGGTAATTGCTCATTAGAAATCATTAAACTGACACAGTAAGCACCAGGCTCCCTCAGGGGGAAGCCTACCCTGCCCAGGGCCCTGCTCCCAGGACAGAACCAGGGACACAGACACCCCATTCCTGCCTTACTTCTTCACCCCTCAGCAGGTCAGGAGACAGGGGTAGTACCATGTCCTTACCCCAACAACCCCATGTACTTACTGCCCAACAAAGGGTCTCCCATATTGCCCCCAAAGCAAGAGGGCTGTGGCAGCAGCCCCAGGTGGCAGAGCGAGATGGGAATAGCAGCGGGCACAGGGCCATGGTGCCCTTCCCTGGCTGAGCTCGGCTGCCAGATGGGGAGTTTATGTAACTCCCAGCATGGCTGTTGCCCACAGCTCAGCTGAGCCACGCCGGCAGCCTATGTCCCACCGCCCGCATCCCACCAGACCCCTGCTCACTCCTCAACCCATGCACACTGTCCACCATTGGCATGGCCACTGGTGCATCCCAAGCGCTGGTGGGTCCCCAAACCTGTTTTTAGGGGCAGCGGAGTCACAAGGCATCAAGGCAGCCTATGCCCCATAGGTGCCAGAGCCAACAGAGCTGGGTGTTGGCTGCTCTCCTTGGGAAGAGCCAACACCTGCCATCCCTGCATCTCCCCAGTGCCCACCCCGGAGCTGGAGGAGCCACCCCAAGCAAAGCAGGGTGGGGTGGGAATAACCCCGGTCCCCAATGCCCCCAATACCAATGGTGGTGGGGACCGCATGGAGGGACTGGCTCGGGCGTAGCCAGTCGGGTGATGGCTCAAATGGCTCGGTGACTCGGTGCCGTGCCTCCTCAGCTCCCGGTGCAGTGGTGCCCCCCACCCCTCACCCCTCGAGCCGGTAATACCGGCAGAGGGGCTGTCGCCAGAGCACGCCGGAGGCGGCGTTGCACCAACCCGGCTGCAAACCGCTCTGTGCGCCCCCGGCGGCTCCCGTTCCCCGCGCCACCGGGGTGGGATAACGGAGGCGGGGAGGAAGGGGGGGGAAATTCTCGCTTTACCGAGGTTGGGGGGAATGGCGGGTAGCGCCCCCACCGCACCGGGGGTAAGCGCAAGTTGGCAAAGTTTGGCGGCGACGGAGCGGGGGCTG
>VXBJ01006734.1:509181-540215 GCA_013400055.1 Nycticryphes semicollaris | reverse complement strand
CACCATGTCCTGCAAACTGGGAGGGATTGGGGAGGGGAGGGTCGGGATGGGGAGAAACACAACAGAAAAAGAAATCAAATGAAAGGACAAAGAAAAAAGGAAAAGAAAAAAATAACCAAAAAAGACCAAGTGGGTGGGGAACAAATGGGGGGCAAATAAAATAGTGGGAAAGGGCCAGAGGGGAGGGAGATGGGGCTGCCCTGCACCCCTGGCATGGGCTACACCCAGCTGGTTCCCAGCGGCCTGGGACAGGTTGGACCCCAGCATCCTGGGCCAGGCTGGATCCCAGAGCTCCCGCCAGCCTGTGCTGCCCTGGCTCTTGGATCCCTGGGCTGTTTCCAATGAGCCCGCACATCCCTGGCTGCATTTCAGGCACCTCCACAAGCGGGTGAAGCTGCAGGGTGGCTGTGGGTGCAGGGAAGGATGCACAGATGCACAGACTGACGCACGTGTGCAGGGGTGCACAATGCGTGGACAGACAGATGCACGGGTGCACGGACGGATGCACTTGTGCAGGATGCATGGATGGATGGATGGATGGACAGACGGCATCCTGCCAGGGTCAGGCAGAGCCGAGGGGTTCCTGTGGCGTTTCAAAAGTGCCGAGGAGAAGCGGTGAGCCCCAGTGACGTGCCTCGCGCAGGAGCCAGGCCCAGGCGCTCTCACCTGTTGATGAGGTCCTCGTTGCTGTCACTCTCCATCTCATCCTCGATGGCTGCCTGCAGGTCCCCGATGCGTTTGAAGGCCAGCTTCAGGTCTGACTGCAGGCTCTGGTTGGCAGCTTCCAGGCTCTCCAGGTCCATCTCCTGTGAGGAGGGAGAAGGGAGCAGGGTGAGTGGGATACCCCATGGAACCCCCTGCCCTGTCACCCTGCCTAGTCCCATCGTGGGTGCCTCACCAGCTCGTGCTTCTTCCGGCTGGCCTCTGCCTCCTTCTTGGCCAGCTCGCCCATCTCCTCCTTGACGTCACGGAGCTGCCGCTGCAGCCGCTTGTTCTGCTCCTTCTCCCGGTTCTCGGCGGCCGCGCGCTGATCCCGCTCCTCCGTCAGCTTCTCCATGTTCTCCTTCAGCCTCGTGGCCAGGCTCTGCGGAGCAGCGGGTGCAGAGTCACCCCAGATTCCCCCCACCCCGGATCCCCCACCCTGCAACAACACCAACCAAGGGCTCACGTGAGGACAGATCCCATCCCCATGAATTTACACAAGGAGACGGAGGAGAACCCCTCGCCTAAGGCCAGGAAAGGGGCAGAACAACCCGCGGAGGCTTTGCCAAATTGGAAAAATAGATTTAACTGTGTGTGAAGTAATTACAGCGTGTAACGTAGGGAAAAAATAGCTCCCATTCTCCCCCAGCCGCTGAGCCAGCCGCTGCATATTTATGGCCTCGGCAGAGAGAGCGGGGAAGGGAAATAACAGCTAGGAAGATATTAAGAGGAGAGCTAAGCTGCTCCGCTCCCCCGGCAGAGCTGCAGAGGCAGAATATAAAGCAGGCTGCCTTTAGCGGGGCCGGGAGAGTCTATAATTTCCCTAAGTCAATGCAGGGAAATAGCAGCACTTTTCCGAGCTGGGTGGTGGATTACTGTTATCGGCGCTTGCAGGGAGCGTTCCCTGCAGGGCCAGGGCCAAGGCTGGGCTGACGGCAGTGGAGGGCTGCAGTGTGGGGGGTCCTGGGGTGGGGGTATAGGGGATGCACTTAGCAGATCCCCTGGACAGCTTCACATCACGGTCCCGCTGCAGCCCGGTCCCAGCTGGAACAGAGGGATCACCCAGCACCTACCTCCAGGCGCTTGACTTGCGTCCTTTCGAACTCCAGCCTGGTCTCCAGCTCGCGGATCTTGGCCTCTTGCCGGCTCACCAGCGACTTGTCCACCATGGATTGCTCCAGAAACTCCAGCTGGCTCTGCAGGCCTTGGAGCTGTCGGGGGATAGAACAGCCTCAGCCTTGACCACAACTTCCCTGGCCCTCCGCCACGCTGCCCTGGAACGGAGCTGGCAGCCACACTGCTCCCATCCCAACAGAAAGCCCCCCTCATAGTGTGGACAATGGGTCTCTGGGTGCCCCCCTGTTCCCCAGGTTTCATCCACAGTGCATGCCCATGCCCAATGCTGCTGCTCCCCACCTTCTCCTGCAGCTCCTGTTTCTCCTTGCTGACCTCCTCCAGCTGCGCCTGGAGGTCATTCATCTGCGCCAGGTCCCGGGACGCCTGTGGGACACATCGGGGCCATCAGTGGGGATCCCACTGTGCTGGCTCTGAGAGGGGTGTTATGGGGTGCTGGGGGTGCTATGGCTGCTGTTCCCCCCTCACCTGGGCCACAGCCGCCTTGTGCTTCTTCATCAGTTCGTTCATGTCCTCCTGGTCCTCCTCCAGCCGACTCTGCACTTCATTCTTCTCCCGCTGCAGCCGGCTCAGCTGCTCCTCCAGCTGCAGGGACCCACCTGTGTCTCCTGCTGCACCCCAGGAGGCAGGACACCCTCCCCAAAACCCACCCCAAACAGTGTGGGATCACCCTGCCAGCATGCACTATGCTGGTAGAGGTCTCCCCGTGGCGGCAGATGGGGGTCATGGCCCCATCACGGTGCATCACATCCCAAAAATACTTACCGCTCCCTTGGCCTTGGCGAGGTCATCGATCTGCAGGTGAAGGTCTTCAATCTCCACCTCCATCGACTTCCGGGCCTTGACGGCGGCCGCGCAGGTGAACTCTGACTCCTCCAACTGCGGGGACACAGCTCAGCACCCAACCAGGGGACGGGGATACCCCATGTCCCTCAAGGGCTGCTGTTTTGAGAGGGTCTGGATGCACACCTGGTTCTTGAGCTGGGTGATCTCCCTCTTGCTGGGCGCGTTGTTCTTCAGGTGGTCCAGCATGATCTGTGCATCGGCCAGAAGTGCCTTCGTCCTCTTCAGGTCGCGGCGCAGGCGTTTTTCCGTCTCGAAGTCCCGCTGGTTGGCCTGTGGTAGGGAGCACCATGCCAGGGCACAACAGTGGCAAAGCACCCACCTGCCATGGCTACCTTGGGGTCTCCAAAGTGAGGCATATTCCTGGCTGCCCTGTACCATACCTGCTCACTGACGGCAGATAACTTGCTCTCCAGCTCCCGTTTCTCTCTCAGCACCTTCTGCTTGTCCTCATACTCCTCCTCCAGCTGCACTTCCATCTGCTTCAGCTGAGGGACAGCCCAGGCAGCTGGTCAGGGTGGCAGGAAGGGGCCGAGAACCCCCTCCTTGTGTGTCCCCACATACTGAGGACACCGGGTGACCCCACTGGATGGGTGTTTGCGCAACCAGAGGTGCAAAGACTGGCATGTGCTGGCCTAAGCAGCAGACGGACTGGTCGGACCTGCCAGGCAGGTGGAGCCAGGCCGTGGCCGCGTGGGAGCCGGGCGCTGCGTGATGGTGCCCAGGTGGCAGCTCCCAGCACCCAGCTGGGGCACAGGGACACATCCTGTCCCCCCAGGGCAGAGGGGCCACTGCTAAGCCCTACCTTCTTCTGGCACGACTGTCGAATCTCCTCCACCTCCTCATCCCGGCTCTCTACCTCCTTGGCGTGGGTCTGCCGCAGCCGCTCCATCTCCATCTCCAGCCGTAGCTTGGCCTGCAAATGGGGGGGATGTGGTCAGAGCAAAGGGGACATGGGGACACCCCTTATGCCAATCCCTGGGCCACTCACCCAGAAAACCCCCCGGTCTGAGACCGGCCGGGCTGCCCGCCCCACGGTGACCTGCCGGGCCATGGCACGGAGAGCCAGGAGCCGTGTCGACAGCTGTGATGCCTGGCCCAACGCCGGGCTGAGGGCGACCGCCTCCTCTTCCCGGGCAAGCCCGGCCCAGGTAATAACAGCCCTGCATGAAACCACTCCACCCAGAAACCTCGCCCCTCCCCGTTGTACCTGCTCCAGCATCTGGATGGTCCCAGCTTGCTCATCTAGTTCCTCCTCCTGGTCTTTGACCTTCGCCTCCAGGTCCCTCAGCTGCTTCTTCATCTTGGCCAGGGAGGCCTCATCCTTCGACTCCTGGGACGAGAGGTCCTGCAGCTCGGCCTCCAGCGCCTCTGCCTTCTGTGTCAGCCCCGTGATGTCCAAGTCCTTGTCCTGCCAAGAGAGCGGGTCACCATGAGCCCCGGTCACCTGCCAGTCAAGACTGGGGAGAGGACCAAAAGCCACTCACCTCCAGCAGCTGCTTGAGGCCGAAGACCTCAGCCACCAGCACGTCCTTCTCACGGCTCAGCTTCTCCCGCTGCAGCCTCTCCCGCTGTGCCTCCTCATGTGCCTGCGAGAGCTCACTGTCGAACCTGCATGGGGAGAGCACCCCATGAGGGGCACCGGGGATGGGTCCTCAACCCCACACCACCAGTACCCCAGCAGCCCCATGAGTCACCCTGCGGGGATGGCACATGCCAGCGGGGACCGTTGGCTGCTAACAGTGGGGGCTTGGCTATGGCGGAGGCAGCCAGGGACACCGCACCCTCCAAGAAGGACATGGAGGGGCTGCAGGACACAGAGGAGCTGCAGGACATGGGGGGAGCTCCAGCAGAGATGGGCTCTTGCAGCAGCTCGGCTCCTCCAGCCGCAGCCTGGTGCCATGGTCCCACACGAGATGGCAGCGATCCCAGCCCCGGAGGGAACACGAGCCCCCAGTGGGACTCCACACAGCCTGGAGCCAAGAAACACTGGGGCAGCCTCTCCCAATGCCCCTGGGATGGGATCAGCTGGGTTTGCTCTGAAATCGCTGCCTTTGGGGTTTGGAAAACAACCCTGTGCTTGAGTTTGTGACCTGCGTTAAACACCTCGACTGCTAATCCCCATTTTTCCTCGCGCTGAGTAATAAACAGCTGCATTAGCACAGACTCCAATCCGCGGAAATTGAAATTAATTAGATTGGATTCTCTCGCTGTATTTGTGTGTGTGATCATTACCATAATGAGATGAAAGCGTCCCTGCTGCTTAATAACGTTAGCGAACTTTGGGGCTGGGAGAGGGGACGGGATGAGAGCTAGTATACCGAGCAGAGCTGTGGGGCACGAGCAGCTTCCACTATGGGGCACAGCCCCACAGGGGGCAATCACTCAGCTCTGGGACCCCCAAAAGGGCATCAGGGTCCCCCTCGACAATGAACACATTCAAGCTGGGCAGGCCCCATCCCTCTGGAGACACCTCCAAGTGGACCAAGAGGGAGTTGGTGAAGTGCCCAAATCCTTGCTAAAATGGTAAAGCCACTTTGCAAGAGGCTCGCGGTGCGGCGAGGATGCTGTCACCTCCGCTTCCCGTCCCCCCGCCCTGCCACCAGTGCACGGTCCCCACCTCCGCTGTTTCTTCTCCAGGTCGTGGTTGCGTCCTTGCTGCCCCTCCAGGTGCAGCTTGGTGTCCTGCAGCTCGGCGGCCAGGCGCTGGCACTTCTTCTTCAGCTGCTGCAGCACCCGCTGGCTCTCCTCGCTGTCTGCCTGCAGGTCTGTCAGCTGCAGGCAGGAGCAGGCAGGGCAGTGAGGGCACCAGGAAGCCACTAGATCCCTATGTATAGCAGCGACTCCCCACCCCAACACCAAGGGGACAACAGGGTTCTCAGAGCCCCCCACTCACCCTCCGCTCCAGCTGCCTCTTGCCCTGCTGCTCCACTTCCAGCTTGTCCTCCAGCTCCTGCTGCAGCCGTTTCTTGGTGAAGTCGATCTCTCGCACTGCCCGCTCGTATTTCAGCCGCCATTCGCCGCCTGTGTGGGGAAATGGGGTCACCAAGGGGCTGTGAGGGGTGGTACAGCACCACTGTGGAGAGAGGGGGCACAGTGCTGTGACCACAGGGCACCCAGGGTGTGCTGGTGGTGAGCACTGGAGGCAGGACGGTACCTGAATCATCATCGTCAAGCTCTCCGTTGAGCTCAGCCGCCCGGATGAGCCGAGCCTCCATCACCTCCATCTCCATCGACTCCATCTGCTTCTTCAGAGCATCATACTTGGCCTGGGAGTGGACATGGTTGTGGTGAGCGCTGGGGGTGGGGGTCAGGAGACACCGTGAGGCCAGGGAGAGGGGAATGTACCTGCAGGTCCTTCATCTCCTTCTCAGCCCGTAGCCTCTCGGCTGTCTCAGCGTCCAGCAGCTGGGAGGCTGACTCGCCGGTGTTTCGCTCGTCCGTCAGCTCCGATGTCAGCTCTGTGATCTGGGGAGCGGGGGGAGCGGGACCGTGGGCTGGAGCAGGCACTGGAGTGGGTCAGCACGGCACCGAACCCCCTCCCAGTGCCTGCATGGACCTTACCCTGCTCTCCAGGCGGTCGCTGTTGAGCCGGAGCTCGTTACGCTCCTTCTCCACCTTCTCGAGTTTGCTCTTCAGCTGCTGGATCTCTTCCTGCAACAGAGCGGGTGGTGAGGGAGGGGGCAGGCACAAGGGGAAGAAGTTGGCAGGCAGGAGCCCGGCAGGTCTCCGCATTCCCCCCTAGACCCTCCCAGCGCTTGGTGGGCAGGGTGGGGTCTCCCCGGAGCAAGGGCTGGGCAGGGACTTTCCCCTTCCAGCTCCCCTTGCCGACTCCAACCCCATAAATGGTGTCGAAACGCCAGGCAGCCCCAACAAAGCCTGAGAGGGGTCCCTGCACCCCTCGGGAGAGGGGGTGGGAGCAAACCCACCCATCGGCAGCTCCCTGAAGGGTTTGGGTGCACCCAACCCAGGTGGGGAGGGAGAGGGCACAACAGCATGCTCGGGGACCACCAGCCAGCACCAAGGAGGCGTGCCCGGCTGCCAGCTTCAAGCACATCTTTCTCTCCCCTCCTCTGGTTCGAGTACAAGCTGGGGAGGGACAGGAGGGGGCCTCAGTGCACGCACCCCAGGCACCCGTTCTCAGTGGATCGGGGTGAAAGCTGAGCCAGGCAGCAGCTCCGTGCCAGGCGGGCTCGGCGGGGGCATGAGTGTCTGGTTCCCAGCAT
The DNA here is from genome assembly GCA_013400055.1 of Nycticryphes semicollaris. Classification (NCBI taxonomy): domain Eukaryota; kingdom Metazoa; phylum Chordata; class Aves; order Charadriiformes; family Rostratulidae; genus Nycticryphes; species Nycticryphes semicollaris. The sequence goes on along the minus strand of VXBJ01006734.1, from coordinate 533,310 downwards.
GGCGCAGAGCCCCCACATATGCCTCTCGGCACACGGTTTCATTTCCATTCTCCACGCCTTGTAATTGGGCTCATGCAACAGCCGGCTCTCGGGATGCTAATGACATGCTGACTCGCAAATTAGGGAGCAATTCAAGCCTGGTGCTAATGGGGTGCGGGGCAGATGTAGCACTGTATCCCTCTCCCCCCCCATCATGGGCTCCTGGATCCCACCCCACTGTGGGCTCCTGCTCCCCACCCTGCTGTGGGATCCTGCATCCCATTCCGCCACGGGGTCCTGAATCTCACCCCCAACATGAGGTCCTGCTTGGGACCAACACTCCCCCTCCTGAGCCCACCCACATCGAGTGTCCCCCAGCACAGAGGATACTCACGTCTTTGCCGCGGATCTGGTCCTCGGTGAGCTGCACCTCGATGAGGGGCCGCACGGTGGTGAAGAGCTTCCACCAGGGCCAGCCCTTCACCCCCTTGTTCTTCTTGATGTTTTTCTGCACGCACCGGATGGCCAAATCCTGGATCTGCACAGGGTACGGTGTCAACACGGGGTGCCACCGGTGGGGCAAAGCTGGGCAGATGGGCACTCAGCACCCCTGTCGGCACCCTGGCACGTTCCCTTTCATTAACACTTGGGCTAATTGCGCCCGGTTTATCTGCTGTTTGATTCTCTCCAACCCCTCCAAACCCTAACCTTGTGGAAGGCAGAGGTGCTGCTGAGATGTGTATTTTACGCCCCCTTTAATAATAAAAGTAGGAGCTTATAAGTCGCTTCATCCCACTGTGGCGATGCCCAGCACCCTCCCCGTCGGGTCCCCCTTGGTCCCCCCGGTTCCCCCTGGCCCCCCACGGCTGGGCGGGCGCGGGGGGGAGGCGGGAGGAGGGAGGTGCTGGCCCAGGCAGCGGCAGAAAAGCTGTGCTGCCCATTTTAGGCGAAATTGTGGAGCGGAGCGGGGAGGGGAGAGACGCTGGGACGAACCTTCCTCTTCTTGAACTGCTGCCGTGCCAGGAAGCCCCTGCACGCTGCCTGGAAGAGGGTGATGTTCCTGCTGGTCTGCGCGTCCCGCTGTTCCTCCAGTCTGGCCAGTGACCCAGCCCGGAAAAACACCTGCGGGAGGGGAGAGGGATGAGATGCCAATGGGTGACGGCATCCCTCCGGCCTCTTCGTGCCACTCTCCCCGCCGCACTGGCCGCTGGGGATGTGGCTGTCCCCTCTGCAGCCACTGGTCCTGCCCCACTGTGGGGCTTTATTCCCCAAGCATGAGGAATGCCGTAGGTGGGAGCGAACAGTGCTGCCCTTGTGCTGCCCCGCCACGCTGTGCCGCCCACCCCTGCCCCGTGCCGCTGTTGGCACCCACAGCCAGCATCCGGCATCATACCCGGCTCAAGCCCATGTGGTAGCTGCTCTTCTCCAGTTCCAGCGACTCCAGGAGCTCTTCCACTGCCTATGGGGAGGGAAGGGCATCAGGGCTATGACTGGGAGAACCTCAGGGTGCAGGAGACCCTCAGATTGCAGCAGCAGCGATGGTGTGGGGCACGTACCCGCTTCTCGTCTACCACAATGTAGTTACGCCCGTGCTTCTTGGTCAGGTGTGGGGCCAGGACGTCAAAGCGCCGCCTGAACTCCGCAAACACCATGTGGTCTGGGTACCCTGAGGTGGGGGACAAGGGAGAGTGGGTCAGCGAGGGCAGCTGGGACATCCCGGGGATGTGGCAGGGACAGCCCTGCGTGCCCTGACTCCCATCTTTTGGGAGAACTGATGGGGTTACCCCACGTGGCACAAGGTCCCCATGGGGCCAGGCACAGCCAGAGTGTCCCAGCCCTCCATGGGAGGTTTTCCCTGGCTGTGTCCTCCAGCAATTTTGGCTGGGATCTGGGGAGAAAGCAGCCAGATCCCGCCTCAGGGGGAGCACAGGGACACGTGTGTCACTTGTGCAAGCAAACAAGCCCCACTTCAGCTCCACTCTGAGACGCAGCCAACTTCTGCGTCAGGCTCATAGTGCTGAACCTCCACATCTTAATTAATGACGCCGTATTGATGGGGATGCTGACCCCGGCACAGCTGGCTGGCCGTGGCCATCGATCCGGGAGGTGTGTGGGTGGCATCGATTTCCGATCACGGCAGGAAGGGTCCGGCCTCCAGGCAATAAAACCTCGGCCGTGCGTATTGATAAATGCTTTGCTCAGCACGACCCGGAGTCCCTCGCCCCAGTGGGACAGGGGCCGGCTGCCAGCGGGACTGCTGCCAGGAGCCAGCAGCACCAGCAGAGACACCCAATTAAGGCCATGCCTGTCCCCAGCACAGATAACAGCCCTGCAGGGGAGGAGGGACAGGGACAGGACCGCCCTGAGGGGACGGCTGGCAGCCACTGGGCTGGGAGCAAAGGCACATGCCAAAGGGATTCCCTGGAAGGCTCTGACTCCTCAGGGAGGAGATTCAGCAGGGACCCTCCACGACATCCATCCCCGCAGCAGGACACGCACGGCAGCCCCAGCATCGCCCCCCGCTGGGTGCTGTGTGTGCCAGGGGCACGGCTCACCTTGGCGGTACATGCGGAGGGCATCAAGCAACCGGGAGCCACGGAGCTGGGCACGCAGGAGGGGCACATCCAGCTGCATGAGCCCGGCCTCGCAGTGTTCTGCCGGCAGCTCCAGCTCGCTGCCGCTCACCCGCCGGCACGGCAGAGCCCGGGGGTCCCCACCGCCCCCCGCCGCCTTGGGCAGGAAGCAGTGCACGAAGTGGAGCTTGGACTTCTTGATGCTGTCGATAAGGGCGTCCTGGAGAGCAGGGTGAGAGGTGACACACAGCAATGCCCCACAGCCAGACCTGGAGACCCCACCTTGGCACCCCCTCACTCACCACTTGCAGCTTGATCTGGATGCAGAGGGACTTCTTCTTGACAGCGGCCACACCGGTTGTGAAGGTCTTGCGCATGCTGGTGGCCCGGCGCAGGGCCAGCTGGGAGCCCCCCTCCAGCCCTGCCACCGAGCCCGACAGCACCAGTGCCGACCCACCACGGCCAGCAAACAGGCTGCTGATGACCTTCCTGTGGGACACAGAGGGGGCATCACATCCCAAAATCACCTCTCCTCGCTGCTGTAACCCCTTTTTCCTGGGACCCCACTCACTTCTGCGACTCCTGCAGCAGGATGGAGGCATTTTGGGAGGCTGGGTTGTGCTTGACATGGTTAAGCCAGCCCGTGGCATCGTACTCCACCCAGTTGGTCCCTGAGCTGTGACCCAGAAGGAAGTGTCGGGGCTTGTCACTGGGGAGCAGCGGGTTGTGCCCTGCAGGGAGACACGGCACCGATGTGCATGGGGCTGGCACATTACCAACACACTCAGTGCCAGGCCCGCCCCCTAACCTTTCTTGCCCCCTTCCTGGGGGCCGTAGTAGGAGAAGAGCCGCTCCAGCAAGGTGTCCTCGTTGCCACCTGGCTGTAGTGCCTCCTCCTCCAGCAGCCACAGCAGCCCCCGCGCTTCATCCGTGCGGGCCAGTGACCGGACCTGTGGGTGACACTGAACTTACAACCCATCCTGGCACACCGGTGTCCCCTGGGACATGGGTGAGAGGACACCAGAGACCTGGGCCACCCGGCAAGCATGCAACTTCAGCCACTGCCAGCAGCAAGGCAAAGTGGTGCCACGCAGGAGGGCCCCTGCTCAGTGGAGACGCAGCAGGGAGAGAGTCAGTATGTGACACTCTGGGTAGCGAGATGCTTGCTGGGGTGGAAAACACTGTGCTCAGGAACTCGTGTGCTGAAACCCAGCACAGAGCTGGTGCTACAGCCCCTCTCGGTCTCTGCAGCCTCCCCCAGCAGGGACTGGAGCCCCCCAGGGACTGGTGTACCTTGAGGGCCTATGGACCCTGAGTATCAGAGCACCCTGGGGACTGAAGAACCCTGGGGACCTGAGCACCTTGGGGACTGGTGCACCCTGGGGATCACCAAAAGACTCCTTGCCCACCTGCCTGTGGCATGGGCAGCTCCTGGGGTGGTGGGGGGACACCACACCGGGGGATGCACCAGGGATGTGGGCTGCACACACATTCACAGTCATGGTCTCATGGCCAAGCATTTGGGACAGCCCCTCTCCTTCCCCTAATTAACTACCACCAAAGGGCCAGGAAAGCCTCCCAGCTGCTGCTTCACGCTACAAACTGCCGTGATGAGGCCACGGGGAAACGCGGTGGGTGCTTACCAGTGCCTGGTGCGAAGACTGGTCCACAGCAGCTACTGAGTCAGAGGAGCCAGGCTCAGCGTCAGCCAGGGCAAGCTCTATGTTCTCCTGGTGACGAGGGGACAGAAGCATGGTTAGTGGCTGCTCAGTGAGGAAGCAGTGATAGCAACCAACAGCCCATCAGGGTGTTGGTCTCAACGGGGTCTAGGCAGGAGGCTTTCCCTAGGGAAGTCCCTGCTACTCCGAGCATCGTGTCAGAGCTGCTGTGTCCAGAGGGACTGTGGGGTAAGAAAATAAGGGGACATCATGAGGGATGCTCGCTCAGAGAGAAGGGAGGGCAGGAAGCTTTGTCAGCCCTGGGTGTCCCTGGTACCTCCTTGTAGCGCTCCAGCTCGTGGGCAAAGGTGCGCTGGTGGAAGAGGAGCTGCAGGCGCTCCTGGGCGTAGTTGTGGCAGAGCTCCTCGAAGGTGGCCCCCCGGCTCTGCCCTGCCAGCTCGGGGTTTTGCGCCCCAGGTGTGTCCACCACTGTCACTGAGCACACCGAGTGCTGGCTCGACTTCAACGCCCTGTAGGGGGACAAAGGGACGCAGCCAGGTGAGCGGGTGCTGCCGGTTTCAGCCCCCCCAGCTCACCCCCTGACCCCCCAGCACACACCTGTTGAGTAGGGAGATGAGGAGGGTGAAGAGCTCGGAGTACAAGCCAGCCGCCATGCCCTCCAGGCACTCCAGCGCTGTCAGCTTGGGACCTGGCCAAGGCAACCCTGAGTGTTCCCAACCCGTTGTCCCCTGGGGCCACCCCTTCTCCCCACTGTCCCTCTCACCCTACCTGTGCCGCTGTCGCCCAGGGGGGGCTCATCGGGGCCCTGCCGGAAGGAGGTGGATCGCTGCAGGGTGCCCTTGGGCTGGTGCTTGAAGATGGAGGAGGAGAGCTCCTCCAGGCTGCAGCCCAGCAGGTAGGCGGCCTTCTGAGCCCACTCGTGCCGTGCAAACTGCTTCCTCCCAGCTGGATGGTGGAGAAAGGGGGCTCAGCGCTGGCCAGGTCATCCCCACAATGGGGGGCTTTTGCAGCCAGACCTGGGAAAGTCCCAGGGTCCCCCAGAGTAAGTTGGGGATGCACAGTGGGAGCACATGGCTGGCACCAGAGGGCCAGGAAGCGTGTTTTGGGGTCTGATTAGAGGAGACAGGGTGAATGGCTCTGTGCCTCTGCAGGGCTGAGCCTGGAATCACACCATGGGGCAGGGAGCAGGGACCACCCCTTGCCACCACTGCCTGGGGACCCCTGAGGCTTGTGACAATGCAGGGCTCTGAGCCACCACAACACAGGGATATGTCCCTGCTCGGCCACACGCACTGAGCAGCCCTGCCAGAACACGGCAGGACCGAGCGTGGCTGCCAGACACAAGCACATGGATGCCAGAGGAGGGAAGGGAACGGGGAGCGGGTTAATGGGGACATGCACGGATATGACAGCGGGAAGGAGGTGGCATGTGGGAGGGGAAAGCCAGAGACACGCGCGGAGAACAGGACTTTACCTTCATCGGCGTCTGCATTGCAAAAGGGCAGCATGCACCATGCAAACAGAGACAGGGGTTAGAAACAATGGCACGTGACAGCGCGGACACGCGGCACGGGGACACCTTCCTGCCGAAACACACCACGGGCAGGCACTGCCACGCCACGCACACGCCAAGCCTGGTCTCCGCCTCCCCCCAGGCAATGCCACAGCGAGACGCTGCGACTTAGCGTGGGAACCCTTCCCCTGCAAGCCCCAGTCACACCATGGGCACTGGCGGCGAGCAGTTCAGCTCTGCTCCAGACCATGGGGAGCCACTGTCGGATCCAGCCCAGTACAAGCATCCAGAGGACAAGGAAATGGGGGCTGGTGTGGCTGAGCTGGCTCTGAGCATTCATAGTGCCCATGAGATGCTCGAGGAGTGACACAGAGCTGGGGATGGGCTGCTTGCCCCAAGCAGGATGCGGGGATGCTCCCCCCGAGCAGGATCTGGGGGATAGCCCCCCGTCAGGCCCCCATGAAGAGTCTCCTGAGCTGCCGGAATATCCCGCCTCACTGGCTGCAGTGGGGCCCTGCTGCCCTCTAGTGCCTCAAAGCACCCCATGGACCAGCACTGCACCCCGCTACACCCCCAAGACCCCTTTGTTCTTCTCCCTCCTCATTTCTAACTAATTTTTTTCCCCAGGACTGCAAATGCCCTGGGTGCAGCCGCCAGCACCAGGTGCCCATTTCAGGTGTGCTGTGCCCAGGTGCCCAAGTGTGCTGCCTCACACCAGCATGCAGCACCGTGGGGGGAAGATGAAAGCCCCAGGGGGAGAAGAGCAGCCCCACAAAGCCTAATTCACCACCCCCAGGGATGGAGTGTGAAGCTGGTGCCCGTGAGAGCAAGCCCTGCGGTCCACTGTGAGCTCTGGGTGCCAGGGTAGCCTTGCCCCATTCTACCAATGATGCTAAGAGGACCGGATCGGGGAGTCCTGATGGGCAGCAGGCAAATTTGGGGCTGCCAGGACCCAGCTGGGGGTCAAAGTTGGTCCTGGCACACCAGTAGCATCCCAAGCCCCCATCTCAGCCCCAAAACCAGCACCGTGCAGCACCACCTGGAGCAGAGCCCTCCCTCCCCCCCAGCTCCAGTTACCAGCTCCATCGGCCAGTGTCTCTGCAGGGAAGATGGGAGGAGAGGTGTTATACTGGGGACAGGGGACACACTCACCCCTCAACAGTCTCAGCCCCCACCAGGATTCCAGTCCCCCAAGTTGGCAGGGGCCAGCCCACGCTCTGGGGGCATTCAATTCCCACCAGCCAGTGGGACCACTCTAATCAAGGGGGTAAAGCCTGGTGTCCCAGAGTGCCCAGAGTAGCAGGGCACTGTCCCTCAGCTGACACAGCCCCAAACGCACACACACACACACACACAGGGTTTGGCCACACTGTTTGCAAGGTGCCAAGGTGCCTGTGATCACTCTGGGACCCCATGCAGCCTTCAGCCCCGAGCTTCAGTTCATTAATGCCTCCCAACCCTGAGCAGCTCATTACCTTTTGTGGCCCCAGCGGCCCCCAGATGATAAATGGCCCCCAGGATGAGCCAGAAGGCTTTCTGCTCATCACCGGAGATGCCCATGACCTTCATGGCAGCCTGGAGTTTGTTGAACTGCTGGGTCGCCTTCTGCTTTTCCTCTGGCTGCAGAGAGCAACGGGAGCCATTAGTGTTGGAGCCCATCTCTGCCACCCCCAGTGCCTGAATGGGGCAGGGAACACTGTCCCCTCATCCCCAACCCCCTCCCCAGCCCCACAGCAGTGACCTTGGAGAGGGGTGCAATGCCAAAGACGTTGTTCTCTGCCAGGTGGTTGAAGTGAAGCTCAGTCCTGTGGGGATAAACACCAAGATTGGTCCTGTATGGGAGACCCCAGAGACCCCTTAGGCCAGGAGCCATGCCCTCACCCCCGCTCCCAGCTCACCGCAGGGCGCTGTCGGAGCAGGCCAGCAAATAGTAGAAGATGTTGAAGGTGGCCTCGCTGGCTGGGCGCTTGGCGACACGCAGCTTCTCCAGCAGCAACGTCTGGTGGAGGTTGGGAGGGTTGGGAACTGCCCCCAAGGGCCCCACTCCCACTGAGACCCCTCCAGCCCACCCTGGTTCCTTTCTTGTTGCCAGCCCAGAGTCCTCACAGAGATGTGAAGGTCTCCCACCCACCACAGGGCATCATATGAATGCAAACAGCATCCAAGCAACCCGTGAGCGTCTTCTCTCCTGGGGTGCCTGCTACTACAGGGGCATGAAGCGGCCCTCTTGAATTTTAAAGGCTCCACTGTTATCACACCAGGGTGGCATCTGGGAGAAAGACACCCTGATTTTGGGGCTAATTCAGGCAAGGACGGGTAGTCGATCTGATCTGTGCACATCTGTGTGTGAACAAAGATAAGTGTGGGATGCCTGGCTGCTAAGCAGGGCGAGCACAGCCAGGCAGCTGGCAGGGGTCTGCGGCAGAGCTCACGGGCTAGCGTGCAGCCAGGAAGAAAAGTCCCAGTGAGGATGGACCAGCTCTTGTGCTGGGAGGGGCAGGGGGGGGACACACCCTGGTGAGGATGGACTGGCTCCCATGCCAAGGGGGGAGCCATCCCAGCCACCTCACCTGTACGGAGGCAGATGCCACCTGCCCAGCCTGGTCGAAGTCCAGAGAGATGATCTGAGAGAAACGGGTGGCGTTGCCGTTCATGCCGGTGCTGCTATTGCCAAAAGCCTCCAGGATGGTGTAGAGAGCTTGCCACTTCTCCGCTGTGGGAAGAGAAGTGGGGGGGTGGGGTGCAGGGGCTGTGCAGTGGACGGCCAGAGCCGGCACCACTGACTGAGCAAGCGCTGCTGCTGCTGCTGTCGTGCCGCGCTCTGCACTGCGGCAGCCCTCGAGAGCGCGGTAAAAGAACCGGCGTGAGAAGGTGAAGGCATGCCCTGTGGCGTGCATCTGGCCACCGCCAGGTGCCGGAGGCTGCAGGGGGCTGTGACTGCAAAGCAAGGCGTGTGCACAGGTGGCAGGGGAACGCCGAACGCCGCCGGGGACTCACCGGAGAAGACCTTGCCAGTGCTGCCAGCGATGGTGGCGAGGTACTGGACGAGGTGTTGGCAGTTGGTGGTTTTGCCACTGCCGCTGGCACCCAGCAGCACGATGGCCTGGTCCTGGCGGCTCATCAGCATGCTGCGGTAGGCGGCCTGGGCCACCGCATAGATGTGTGGGGACGTGTCCTCCCTGCGGCACCCTTTGAACATGTGCATGACCTGGGGGAGAAGGGGAAGCGGGCAAGGGTCAGCACCCTGCCACCCTCACCAGCTCACTCTGCGCGGTGGCACAGCTCTCAGCCGCTGGTCCCCTCCTGTCCCCCCCAGCAGCAGGGTCACCTTCTCAGAGTACATGGACGGGGAGCTCAGCGGGTTGACGATGACCATGGTGGGGCCAGCGTAGGTGTGCAGGAGGTTGCCGCCGTAGCGCTGCCGCAGTGTGTGCAGCACACTGGACTCGTTGAGGTAGAGGAGGCTGGCGAGGTCCTCTGCACGGTCACAGGAGGGGGGGTTCGCCTGGCAGCAAGGAGAAGGGGGCATCAGGTGGGGAACGGGGGTCTGCCCCGCCGTCCCCCACCCTGCAGCCCTACCTTCTCCACGTCGTCCTCTTCCACCTCCAGGATGGTTCCATCATGGTCCAGCTTCACTTTCACCTTGCCCTCAGGCAGGGGGCTGCCCTCCTCCAGCCGCAGCTGGCTCCCTGAGAGGGGCATGGGGTAATCAGTGGGACCATGCCAGCAGCCCCCTGGGGACACCATGGCCAGGCCACGGGGAACTTGCTGTGCCATGGGGAGGACAAGGCACCCTGTGTCCTGGCACTGCCAAGCTGACCCCTGACTCACCCAAGGAGAAACCATCCCTGTGCACCAGCCACACCTTCTCAGTCTCATACCAGGCCTCTTCAGCTGCTATCTGTTCCTCTGTCTTGGCCTGTGGGACAGTGGGACATGAAGTGGTCACAGTCACCTGCCCCTCATCCCTTCCCCACATCCATCAGGCTGGAAGGAACAGGGCTGCCTGACTGCAGGGCCACATGCCGAGCAGCCACAGCCGCTCTCCACAAGCTCCAAGTCCTCCTGGCATGTGTCCCCAGCTTGCCTGTGGGCTCAGGGCTGCCGAGACCACCAGGCCCCTTGCCACAGCTTGAGGCAGACAGAAAGCCACACTGACCCACGAGCACATTCATCGTGGCCACCTTGGGCAAGCCTGGAGAGGCTGAGCTCCCAAACCGCTGCCCAGAGAGTGGGCATCCATGCCAGCCATGTGCTGGAACGTAGCGACACCAGGCATGCGGCAGGGACATAGGACATGCTGCAGGGACACACTGCAGGCACACAGGACACACTGCAGGGACATAACGGAGGGACATAGGACATGGCACAGTGATGGCAGAGTACCGCGGCATGGGAAATGCCGGGCTGGGATGGCCAGCAAGCGGGGATGTCCCCATCACCCAGGAACAGGGTGAGCCCCAAAGCCAAACCTGAGCTGCAGCAGGGACGGGGCCAAGGGGGGCTGCTGGGGCATCGTCCGCTTGACCCTGGCAAGGCCGAGAGACGGGGCATGAGGGTGAGAAGAGTTAATCTCTGCCTGGCAGACAGCACAGAAAGCGGCAGGGGGAAGCGAGTGGCAGCAGAATGCCACTTTGCCAAACCCCATGGGTGCTCCTGGTGCTCCTGTTGAGAGCCAGTGGAGTGGCACTTCCATCACGATGCTGGGGACGCTCAGAGCCCAGAAGGACATCAGCCACAAGCCCCCGCCATCAAAGCCCCCAGGGGCTGGGGACCACCTGGGGACCCTCTGCAAGCCTGGCCAGCACTGCACGCCACGGCTGCTCCAGCACAAGCCATGCGTTCTGCCTGTGCCAGCTACTTTGCCCCTTTACTGTCCTGCTCTGCACCCTTGCCCGCCCCAGCCACACCACCTCCACCGAGGGCACCCTCCCAGAACATCCCGCTGGAGACAGGCACCCAGCCCTGGCCACCTCGGGACCCTCCGGCCCCTTGGGGGACGTGGCAGCCCACGGAGCAGTGCGGGATGGGGAAAGCCTTACGCTCCAGCACGAGGCGCGGGCGCAGACGCCAGCCCAGCGGCACACAGAGGATGGTGGGGGGTCACTGGCGGAGGCAGAGAGCTCCTGAGGATAGGGGTACGGTACCTGGCTGGGTGCTGAGGTGGAAGCAGCGGGGTCCAGCTAACAGCAGCGAGGAAGAAGGAGAGAAAGGAGAAGAGAGGGGATGTGAAGCAGAGAGCAGCAGCAGCACCATGACGCACCAAAGGACCCCCCTGCACAATCCCCACGGCACCACCTGGGCATCCCCCAGCCATGGGCAGCCATGCTTGGGCTGCAGTGGGGGCTGCTGGGCATCGCTGGTCTGAGAGGTGACCCCAAACCCACCGGCAGCTCCGGTCACCCATCCCCTCCTGCCAAGGCCACCCAGAAAGAGACCACGGGGCTGGTCGTCAGGCACAGGGGTACAATCACCCCGTGCAGAGCACACAGCGTGGCCAGGACAGCCACATGCTGCCATACATCCCCCTCCCCAAGTGGGCGGCACATGAGGGCCAACACCCCTGGAATTACAGAAGCAGTGAAGATCCTCTCCAGCCGGCGCTGTGCCTCCTCCGACGGGCTCAGCTGGGATGCGGGGCCGGGGGCAGCCTGGAGGCAGAGCACCGTTAGCACCAGGCCAGCTGCCCCGCAGCCCCCACCAGCACCGCAGCCCCCACCAGCCCTATGCCCACAGGCAGCAGAGGAGTCATCACAGGGGCTTTCACAGCCCTGCAGCCCTTTGGCACTTAGGGTAGGTACCAGGGCAAAGGCTGGCACAGACCTGCAAGTGCTGAGGCTGGCACAGCCGGGGTACCAATGGGTTCCCCGCACTGCCCAGAGACCCAGGTCCCCACTCCCACACACCTGCTGGGGGGGTGCCGGGGCAGTTTTCGCGGGGGTCGGCCGCTTCTCACTGGGCTGCAGCTTCTTCTCCACATGAGCCGGGGGAGGAGATAAAGGGCAGAGTGATGGGGTGGCCGCAGCACATGTAACTATCCCAAAAAAGTGACCCCCACCCAGCACTGCACACCCTGAAACCACTGCAAACCATGCGGGTGAGCTCACGCCATGCTGTGCCAGGTGGCACAACCCCACTGCTGTGTTAAAACATCCCTCGCCGTGCACACATCGGTACCTTGTGCCTCTCCAGGGCAGTGGGTTTCGGAACAGATGCCTTTGCCATCTCCACTTTCCCTCCCAAAGGCTGCACTGGTGGCTCCGGCTTGGCTTCAGCGCCTGGGGACAGGGACGGCTTTGCGTCCCCCCCCACTGGCTCGGGGGATTTCTCCTCCCGCTTGTCCCCTGGCCGGAGCCGTGACCGGTGCTCTTTAGTTTTGCCCTTTGCCATGAGGGTTTTGAGCCCTGCTGAGATCTCNGTGGCACTGGCTCGGGAGACTTGGTGTCTCGCCCTGGCTCCTTGGCACTGCCGGTGTCCTCTCCCGGCAGGACTTTGCGGACCACCTTGCGCACCACCCGGACCACCCTGCGGCGGGACAGCCCCTGGCCATCGTCCCCCTGCGCCTCGGTGGCCGGACTCTCCAGCCCATTCACTGCTGCCCCATTCATCACTGGCTCCGGGCTCTTCCCTTGCCCAGGGGGTGGCTCAGGGCTCTTCGGGGGCTCAGGATTCGAGAGCTCAGGATTCGGGGGTGCAGATGCCACATCCTTCAGGCTCTCTGACTGCAGCCACAATGACACAGGTGTGAGTGCAGGGCTGGCAGTGCACCTGCCTGCATGGCAAGCACCCTCTGCTTGGGACATGGTGACACCTGGGGCTTCATGCCCTGTCACAGAAGCACAGCTCCCAGCCAGACCCTGGCACCCAGGGACATCCAGTCCCCTTCCCTAGCTAGCTGACAACCCCCACAGGACCCTAGGGCAGGGGCAGGTCCCTGGCCCCACACCCAGGGACCTGTGGACCCTGGGGCTGCCAGTATGAGGGTAAAACTCAGTGCTCAGGGCACCAGCAGCCTCTCTGCAACACACAGGGCAAGCTGCAAGATTTTCACCACTGGCAGCATTGGTGGGCAGCATTGGTGGGCAGCATGGGAGCCAGCACTGTAACCACGGGGTGGGCCAAAACCACCCACCCACCCACCCTCCACGCTGCTCTGGAGCTCCCCAGCAGCCAAGGCCAGGGGGGAATGCTGAGCCCACGATCCTCTGTGACGTCCCCAAGCCCTGGCGTGGGGTCTGTCCCCAAGGGCGAGCCCCATCCCCAACACAGCTCCACCCTACCCATGCCCTGCGACACTTACAGCCCCATCCTCCTTCCCGGGTCTTTTCACAGCTAAGGATTTGTCCTCGTCCTTGACCTGAGGGTCAGACAAACAAGAGGAGCGTGTTTCAGCCCGTCGCAGGGCCTTGCTGCCGGAAAAGCCACCGGGACCATCACTCCATGCCAGGGGGGCAACAGGCTGCTCCATGAAACAGCTACCGTTTACAGCCCCAGGGACATGTGTCCTTCTAGGCAGCTAAAAAAAAGCCAGGGGAAGTACAGAGATGTGCCCCAGTTATGGCAAACCCCAAAGGTGGGAGAAGAAAAGCACTCTGCCCCCCTGGCCCAGGCCCCCTCCTCGCATGCAGCCAGTGAGCGAGCCGGTACATAGAGCTCATCACCACTCTCCAGGGTGGCTCTGCCTTTCTGCACGTCACCCCACCGGGTGTCACAGCATGTTTTAAGTGTCACCAGCTAATCTCTGCAGCAGCCGCACCGTGGGACATGCCAGCTTCCTGATGAGTAGGGCAACCAGGGGTCTCTGGGAAGGGGGGGGTGGCAACTAAACCATCCCCTGCCCAGGACGGTGCCACCCTCTGAGCTCCAGGGTTCAGCCATGGCACCGCGGTGGCAACACATCATGCACCTCACAGGTAACACTCCCCAACTCGCCATTGCACAGCTCCTGCAAGTCTTCAGGGCGGGCTGGTGGCACCAAGGTGGCTCACACTGTGTTAGGGGCTACGCCAGCCACTGGGCAAAAGCAGTCGTTAGTGATGGTGTTAGTAATCACATGCGTGGCTGCGTTGGTGACCGCAGCCGTGCTCTGGTGGGGCATGGAGTCACTCCCCGTTCGCTCAGCGTAGCCCCCAGGCATGGCAGCACAGCAACAGGCTGGGGGCATCACTCCAAACGTGGCGCTGGGCAAACTGGGGGAGCTGGTTGCCAGCATGCAGCTGTGTGACCCGAATGTGGGGTACAGGCAAACATGCGAGAGACTTCCCTTCTGCTCCCAGAACGCAAACCGGGATGAAAACGCCATGGCAATGTCTCATGGAGCTGCAGCCCTGGCTGGGGAGAGAGGGAGAGGTGAGATGGGCCAGGGCCAGCACGCGGGACACTGAACCACAGCACAGTGTACGAGCACGTGCCATCCCCAACTAGCCCTGGGAGCCCAGGACCCTCGAGAATGGGGGTCTGAGCACCCCCAGCCCTGCTCAGCATACAAATTGGCAGGGCCTACGGGAAGGGTTCTGGAGACAGGCAGGTGGCCAGGCTGAGACCAAACAAAACTCATTGTGCAAAAAAAGCCCCTTTAGTCAGCCTGCAGGACTGTGTCCCAGTTCCTGTTTCCCCCCTGGGCGGGCCAGCCCCATGCAGTAAGCAAATGCCAGGGTGAGGGAAGGGATATTTTCTGCCCCGGGTGCCCTGCTCACCCTGACAGCCGGGGTTTATTCTGAGCCTGACCCTGTGCCAGTGGTTGGGCAGCCCCGGCAGGACCCACTGTCCCGGCTGGTGCCATGCTCCAAAACCCACGGGGGTCGCACCCAGGGTGATCAGGGAGAACTCCCCCTCCCAATGGCCAGGCACAGCATGGAGGAGCACCCGGACACTGATCCAACCTGCCTCTCTGGGGGCATGTCACCCTGTCCCGGAGGGGTCCCCTGTACCCCCTCATCATCATACCATGAAACACCACAACCCAGAGCACAGGCTGGGCACAGGGGTCTGGAGACAAACTTGCCCACGGGTCAGAGACCCCAAACCCTCTGCCCACAATGCTCCCACCTCCCCACAGCCTGGCAGTGCCCCAAAGGTCCCCAAGAGAGCTGCAGTAAACAGTCCCAGGCCATCAAAACACCCCAGGCGTGGGTGCAGCCTCACAGCCCCCAACCCCAACGTCAGAACTAGCCCCCATGTGCCCTCCTTGTGTTCCCCCACGCCATGCTGGTCACCCTGGGAGTCCCCACCTTACCGCAGGGTCGGGGCGAGCTGGGAGCGGGGTTTCTGCTGGGGTGAGCGCAGAGCACGGCGGTGGAAGAGGCGCGCGGGGCGGCAGCCGACGGCGCGGGGACAGCTGGGCTGATAGGGCCACCCTAAAAATAGCCAAGGAATGCGAGGGCCTCGCCGGCGCGCGCAGCAGCCGGAGGGAGCGCCGGGGGAGGGGGACAACACACAGGCAGTGGGGCCTTGCCACCACCACCACCACCGCCACTGCCGCCACTGGAGGAAGTGATGTGGGCTGGCGGCAGCCCAGCGCCGCGGGGGGAACTGCCTGGCCTCCGTCCCACCACCCACGCCGGGGGGAGCGGGGAAAGACACCCCTGGACCGAGTGCAGTTGCAGGGGTCTAGGGAGCCAAGGAGGGTCCTGTGCCACGTGGGATGGGGGCTGCAGAGTCCCGCAGCCCGGTGTCCCACCACGGGGTGTCCAGCATCGTGCGGGGCGGTGCAGCCCCAACACCGCTTCCTCCTCCCTTTGCTTTCCCGTGAACGCTGCAGCCCTCCCAAAACACTCCCAGGACAGACAGCACCCCCCCACCTTGCCCCAAGGCAAGGGCCAGTACCACAGAAGTGTGCCAGCCCAGCAGCCCCCCGGCACAGCGTGGTAGCCCCTGATAAAGCAGCTTTTGTGGCAAAGCTGTCTTCGGAGGTCCAAGGTCTCCCTGGAAACAGCAGGAGCGGGGCAGCGGGCAAGGGGCCGGGGGGCCTCCCCGCGCAGGGGCTGCCGGGAGGAGGCCGGTGGCAGGGAGCCAGGCACGCCGGCAGCATGGAGGAGAAGCGGTGACTGCCCAGGCACGGCAGGATCCCCAGATGGTGCCTGAGCAGGTCCTTGCCTGACCCCAAGGATGCAGATGCGCCCCGAGACAAAAAGCACCCTTGGAGGGAGCAGGGTGTCCCAGCCTGACTAGGATGGATGTGCCGATGGTGGGCTGGAAATCCCTGTGCTGGCGACCCAAGTTAACACCAGGTTTTGCAGCACTGCTCTGGGGCTGGCATTGCACCGGGGAGAGGCCACAGCAAACACCCGTGGCAGGGGTGGCATGACGTGATGGAGGGTGTCCTCAGGCAGCAATGGTGGCAGCCACTGGGTTACTAGTAAAAAAGTTGCAGTCACATCTTCTGACAGCAGGAAAAAAGCTCTGGTGAGGGCACCAGCCCAGTCCCAGCATGCAGAGCTGCTGCAGCCCCCTCCGCAGTGAGCCGATCCCGTGTCATCCAACACGGTCCTGCCTCGCTGGGGGGTCCCAAGCATTCCCAAGGCACGGTACAGAGCCACTCACCAGGGAGGAGCCTGGCTCCCGCAGGCCATCTCCACTGGGACCCCCAGCATGACCATACAGCCACGGCAGTGATTCTGCCTGACCAGCAGATTCCTCTCATTCCTCCACTGGGAACTTGAGCGGAGACGCACCAGAAGAGCCTGACGGACACAAGTCTCCTCCCTAGGGTCTCTCAGAGACCCTAACACTAAGGATACCCTGTCAGCATCATCCCTACAGTGAGGGCAGAAGGATAGCCAACCCTGGAGCTTGGACAAAAGAAGAAAGCACCTCTAGCATGACAGGATTCCCACAGCCCCCACCTCACATCCCCTCGCCTCCCCATGGAGTCCTCAGTGGGACAGCAAGGAGCCAGCACCCAGCCTTTAGTGGCACAGTGGCCTTGCACCATGGGGACAGCGACCTCCAGGAACCAGGTTGCCCGTGGCCAGCGGGTGAGCATGACATGCGGGGTCTGCTGGCGCAGCCACCGAATGCCTGTGGTCCCATTGAAGCACTGGAGCGGTCGGAGGCGTTTCTGGAATATTTCTGCCCGGCCGGCGCACGCCTGGGCCCTGCCAGAGGAATTTCGCTGATAAATAAATAAATACAAGTGCGGAGCTGAGCCAGCCCGGCTACCCTGCGTCAGGATTGGTCCCATGCTGGGACACGGGAGGGTGGTTTCATTCAGTCCCCGATGCCCAGCCACACCGTACCATCGGCCAGCACCCTGTGCACCCCATAACACCAAGAGCCCCCCCAGACACGGCGGGTACTGCCCCTGCCTGGCTGGAGCATGAGTCTGTGGGGACAAAGGTGGCTCAGCATGGTCCCTGCTGAGGGGGTTAAAGCTCCCACGGTACTGAGGGAGCCCAGCACCATCGTGCTCCAGCCAGGGAGGGGCTTCCAGAGCAACAGCCCAAAATATGTCTATAATTTCCTGTTTCAAAAAGGATCGTTTTTATTTAAATTAGGACCAGAAACATTCCAGGGAGCTTAGGGAGGCCTGGGGGAGAGCCGGGCCTCCCTGTGCGCCAGCACCTTGCATGGCTCTGCTGGGCAAGGGACCTGCAGCCATACCCTGCACAGCAGCCTTGGCTCCGCAGCGCCAGCAAAGCTATGACGCATCCCTGGTCAACCTGACCATCCCCATGGTTCAGCCCTGCACCATGTGGGAGGAGGACAGCATCCTGTACCGGGAGGTGCCCATGCTGCAGCAGCACCCAAAGATACCACAAACAGGGTCATGGCCATCCCTCTGGCTGGTTTCCTCCAGCTGATGCTATCAAACCGTGCCAGGACCTGGAGGCATGAGGCCATACGCTGCAGCCTCTCCCCTGCAGCCCCAAGGGCACCGGCATCTCCTCTTCCTCTTTCCCAGCCGCAGCACCGCGCTCTTGGCAGGCACAAAGCGCCTCGCTGGCCCCCACACACTGGCATTGAATGTGGACTTGCTCCCATGCCTGCGTGTGGCAGCTGTACCCCCAGCCCCACGGTCCTACAGGGTTATCTGGCCTGGCATTATCCCAGCAGCATGGCTGGCATTGCCCAGTGACGCCTGCTGGGCTCCAGGGAGGAGGTGCTGGAGAGCCACCACTCCACTGGGCTCAGACTCCACCCCGCAGTGCCAGTGTCTCCTCGGGGAGTACACGGAGCCCCACGGCCACTGTCACAGCATCCCTGCACCACGGCCACCCTCACTTTGTCCCAGCCACTGCACCACAGGGACAGTGCCCTGCCACACCCTGCACGGCTCTCCCTGGTGCAAACAACCTGCTCGGCGGGCACAGGCAGCCTCCTCTCTCCATGGAAGGCTTAAAAATGCACTAAACAAGCCCAGTTATAAGCTAAACCAATGCTGCACCCCTTTGCCACAATGGAGGCTGTTGGCATGTGGAGGCTTCCACCAGGATACTGGCCAGCCAGGACACCAGGTAGCCCATGGCAGGGTCAGCAGAGCTGGGCAGCTCACGCGGGAGATGTGGGTCACCCAGCCATTAAGATTCTATTTATACAGCACCAGCCACGCACACAGGGCTGCGCACACCGTTGGCAGCTCCTGCCCCCAGCACACTGCACTGCCCTCCCGGGTCCCTGGGGAGGGATCCCAACGTGGGGAGGCTGATGTGGGCAGGCAGTGGGGCAGGCAGGTCCCCTCCTGCAAAGCAGCATTAGGGATTTCCCTCCAGCGAGGAACAAAGCTCCTTTCTCTGCCAGACCGTGCTGCCTCAGTGACAGGACAGAGACAGACTTCCCCGAGACAAGGCAGAGCTGGGCTCTCCCAGAGCCCCTCTGGCAGAAGAAAGACCAAACCCAACAGCACGATGAGCATTTTGGGGGGCAAAACGCACCGGTGCTGGTTCACAAGCCCTGATGCAAACCTGCTCTTGCACAGGCAGGCATTGGGCCTGCATCCCTGGCACAGTCTCCTGCTCCTCCCCGTGCATCGCTCCTGGCTGGAGCACCCCCAGTCAACCCAAACACCCACTGGGAGGATGCTGGTGGCCAGAAGAAACCCAGGGTACCAGCCCCGTGGCACAGACGGTGTTACTCACATCCCAGGCAGCGCGGCGCGTCCCCTGGCCACCCCGCAGCCAGCAGCGGCTCAGCTCACTCAGCTCCAGGATGGGCTGCACTTTCAGCTGCACCGTCTCCCCCGACTGCCGGATCATCTCCACAATCTCATCCCGGGATTTGTTCTCCACGTTTCGCCCGTTGATCTCCACCAGTCGGTCACCCGGCACCAACCCCAACGCCAAGTCTTTGGTGCCGGCTCCGGGTTCGGCAAAGTGCACGACGCGCCGGTACACCTGCCCATCGGGCGCCCGGTCCAGCATGGTGGTACGCCGCAGGGAGAAGCCGAAATCACCGGTGTTGCGTCTCTGCAGCTCCAGCTGCCGTGGGGCAGGGGGCTGGGGGGGCACCACAGCCGGCAGCCGTAGCTCAGCAGGGAACCTCTTGCTGACAAGCTCTGGCACCCTGGCACGCAGGGAGGTGATGGAAGGGGTGCGGGGGTGTCCCAGAGGGACCCCCTGCTTGGTGAGCTGGGTCTCCAATGTGCGCACCTCCACCTGTGGGGAGGGGGCTGCCGAGTGCTCAGAGGGGGTGGATGTCTCTGAGGTGCTCTCATCCCGGCTCTTCTGGGAGAAGGAGAAGCGTTTGACGATCATTTGGGAGTTCTGCTTGGCCAACGAGCCAAACTTAGCCGCCCGCTGCAGCACTGAGCCCTTGAAGTTGGCATCATCCACCTTGAGGTCATCACTGGAGCTGGCCGTGCTCAGGTGTCCCGAGTCCAAGATGACACTGCCCCGGTTGCTGTCAGAGTCGATGTCTGTGAGATGCAGGTCTGAGCCACTGGCCACCTTAATGGGGATGGGGTTGGAGATCTCCAGGCGGGTCTTGGAGTCTCGCTTGGAGGCACGATTGAGGTTGAAGAAGCCCCGGCGCATGCTCATCTCCTCCAGGCTCTTAAGTTCAGCTGCTGACATCCGCTCCTTCTTCTCTTTCTTTTCCTTCTTCTCCTTTCGGGCCCCATCCTTCTCTTTGTCCTTCTTCATCAGGTTGAACATGGTGGAGGGGATGCTCAGGGCGTGCTCGCCCCAGTGGCAGGATGCTGGGTTGGGGTACTGGTCACGGCACAGCCACCTGCCTGCAGAAGGACAGATGGACAAAGGCACCGTCAGTCGGTGACACAGCCAATACCCACCCCACCGCCCCTCACTCCAACCTATGGGTCACCCTTAGCTCCAAGCCATGTCACAGTGCCCCCACCCACCCTGGGGACAGCAGCACCAAGGGGCTCTGAGACTGCTCCAGTCATTCTGTCCTTGTCCTGGCTCGGCACCAAGCCCTAGGGATGCAGCAAGGGTGCCCCCAAAGAAGCCCACTTGGCATCCCCATGCCAGCAGTGGAGCTCGTGGTGCATCTCCCCAGCATCTCCAGCATCTTCAGGAGCTGTTTCGGAGCAGCCCAGGCAGGCAGGAGAGGAAGACCCCCAGTCTGTATTTGCAGTGGTTACTGCCAGCGTGGATGTTCCCCGGGTAAAACTGCCCATCCCTGCTGGCTGTGGCACCACAGACTTCTCTCCCCCTGGTTCAAAAGCCCCTTTGTTGAAGAAACAGAGGCCCCTCTGCCCCTCATTGCACCTCCAGCACACCACAGAGCTGCAAGGGACAGCCATGGGCAGTGTCCCCACCGGGGAGGGAGCTGGAAACACGGCCCTAAGCGAAGGCTGTCATAATAAACAGGAACCTGTAAAATCACATCCCTCCCAAACACCGATAAGTGTCTAATTTTAGCTTGGGCAACGTAGAAACTCGTGACGCTGCCAGTGACCTCCAGGAACAGTCACTCTTTCATTCGGGCATCCCATGGCGGGGGCAGCGGGGGAGGAGGGGGGCGGGAAACACCCAGCCAGTGGCAAAACCGAAGCCTGGCAGAATCCCTGGGCCTCCCCCCTCCATGGAAAACTCCCCGTGTACCCAACACCCCAGGGCACCCCACAGCCTCACCCTGCGTGGGGCTGCTATGGGACCTGTCTGCCCCCAGGGCAACCAGTGCCCAGCAGCTCCCCCTCCCACCCTCTCACCCCCCGACCTCGACTTCCATCGAGCGCTGGGGCTGTGGATAAACAACTCCAGACCGGAGCAGCCGACTGGCAGCGCCGCGCAGGACGGGCTGACAGCTATATATAACAGGGCAGGAAGCCACGCAGGAACTTAACCTCGGCACAAAGGACAACAGGAAAACTCCCCACATTTGAGGCATCTGCTTTAGAGCTCTCCGACAAGCGCGGGGACAAGGTCTGGGCAACCCGTGGGGATAGGCAGCACTGCCCACACTGCCAGTGTGGGCTCTGTGGGCATGCTGGGATGCATGGATACCATGCCGTGCCGTGCCAAGCTGCACCTTGGTTCCAGTAGTGCACCACCACCACCACCTGGGCCACCTCCCTGCAAGGGCATGTAGTCCCACTGCCCCTGAATGCACCCAGTGGGACACAGGGAACCTGGCCTCCCCTTGGCAAAGTCACAGGGTTTCAGGGGATGGCAAGGGACTGCCCAAACCCCATCACCCTTCAAGGCTTGGGCAGGAGCATGTGTGGCCAGCAGAGGCCCGAAGGGCAGGGCTCTGCAAGCCCAGGCACGGTGCTGGCCCCGGGCACATGGTACAGCCAAGGCCATGAGGGGAAGCAGTCGGAGGGACAAGGTCAGGCACGCAGCATGGCCAGGAGGCTGCGCTTGCCAGCTCTGAGCCTCCTGCCCATGGCCAGAGGGGCTGCCAAGGTTCTGCCCACACAGCTCAGTCCTGGGGCTGTGCCTGCTCTGCCCTCCCCTGCAGCACCTGAGGCTTTGCCTGCACCCAAAGCCAGGACCTGGGCTGGTCAGGGCTACAAAAAAACGCATGAAAACAAGCCAGTTCCATTGTCCTCTCCCAGAAACACCGGCTGCACAGTGACCACTGACCCGAGCCTGGAGATGGCACAGCTCCCTCCCACCACCTGCAGCAGGTGCTGCCAGCAAAGCGCCCTGTGGCCACATCATCATGGGGGCTGCTCTCCATCGGCCCCTCTGCAGTGGTGCTGGGGCCTCAGCACAGACAATGGCAGGGAAGGAGTCACCTGCACCCGTCCCCATCCCCCCGCTGCGACACTGGTACCCCGAGCTGCCTGTGCATCCCCAAAGCAGTGCTGCCAGGGGGATGCAGAAAGGCCTGCACCCCCAGGAGCACCCCATGCTCACCCCATAGCAGGGAGGGGGCTGCTGGGACCTCTTCCTGAGTCCAGGGGGGAGACCTTCAGGAGCGGAGTGGCTCACCGGGCAGGTGTGGGTTAGAGCGGAGGCACTGGGATGCAGGCGGCCGACGCGCTCTTTGTCCTTGGTGGTTTCTCTTCCCTGCACACATGCTCCCTCCCAGCCTTTGTACGCTCAACAAAAAGGGGGAACAAGCGTTACCATCTGCATCACTAATCAGGCAGCGCCGGCAGCCAGCGGGCTGGCCACGTGTGCCCCACTCAGGGACAGCATTGGCAGGAGTCAGGGCATGGGGGACAGGAGCTTCGTGGGCTGGGATGAAGAACCCAGCATCCCCAGCTCACGGAGGATGCCATTGTGCTTTTCTCCCTTTTCCCAGAGGAGGCTCCTGCTGGAGGCTCCGGCACTCACCGGGGATGCCGGATGGGTGCAGCCTGACGCCGCGAGCAGGAGGCGGCTGCTGAGCCTCTCCTCGCTCCTGAATCAGACCCAACGCGCCTTCCCTGACTCAGCCCAGGCTCCGGGATTACCCTTCACCAGGCATGTTCGGGACAGCAGCGTGCATGAGACATGACAGGGGAGGGAGAGGCGCCCACAGGCGCCGGCTGCACCCCGGGATCGCACGCAAGGACGCTACTGTGACACCTGGACAGTGAATGCCATCCCGGAAGGGCCAGGTGGCAGAAAGGGAGACCCAACTCAAGGGCCCCAAACCCAAAAGCCCTCCACAAGCCACCCAAGGGGGAGCTGGGAGGGATGCAACTTCTCCCATTGTCCCCCCACCACGGCCATGAGCCCCCGCGGCCCTGCCAGGGTGCCGGGGAGTTTCAGGAGAGGAGGAAGGCGTTCACTGAAACTCTGGGCCACTCCTTCCCTCTCCGAGACGCAATCTCGTCCGACACACTCCCTGCGTAGGGACCTGCAGCGCAAGTTTTACGGTCGCCTGCCCTCCCAGCTCTGCTCCCTGCCGCGGTGCCGGCCGTAGGGCCATGTTTGCCCACCACTTTGGCACAGGACCTGGCAGCTGTCACCTCCTCAGGCACACCGTGCTTGGGCACCCCACACCCTGGCTGTGCCAGGCCTGGCAGGGACAATGCCGTCCCAGGGAGTGGGTGCTGACGGCAGCGATGCGGAGCAGACAGACCAACTCCCACACAGGGCAAAGGGGACTGACCTGTGTGATGGCTCCTCGCCTCCTTGCCGGACACAAGTTTTCCAGAGAACAAGGAAATTTAGGGGTTTTCCAACTCCCTCTGCACTGCCTGCCCTTACAGACAATGCTGGGATGCGTCAGGAGGAAAATAACCCCAGATTTACCCGAGTCACAGCTGGGATGTGCCACCAGGCTGTCTCCAACGCAGGATTTCAGGTCCTCCTGCTGTGGGAACCCCGTGTCCAGCAGCAAAGGACCCAGCCTGGCTTCGAAGTGTCACCCCAGACCAGCAGCAGAGGGGAGGAGGGTACACAGGGTGCATGCGTAGGGTGCAGATATCTGCCTCGCCCCAAATCCGGGCAATAAAACAGCCCGAGAGTCCTTACAAAACAGAGGTGACAGGGCAGCGATCGCTGTCGGGCTCTGCTGGGTTGGACCGAAAGCAGGAGATGCCTTAGTCAGCAGCTGGGGGGAGGACAGGTGGGTCACAGCCCCGTTGCCATCAGGCACACGTCTTCCCCGCCGCCCATTTCTGGCCCTAAATTTGCAGACTGACCCCCCACACAGCCCAGCCCATGGCAAAGGTGAAGGGCTGAGCCGTGTCTCGTCAGCGGGCAAAGTTCAGCAGGCGCTTGTGGGAACAGCCAACTCTCAAAGGAGACGGGGCGGTGGGTGCTGCCGGGTGCGGGTCCCCCAGTGCCAGGGTGCCAAAGGCCCAGCCCGGGGTGCAGGAAAGCCGGTTTGCACACTCGCCACAGGCCCACAGTTTCCTACAATAGCCCTAAGTTTAGCTCCAGCTCCCGTTGACCAGACAATTTGCATCTCACAGGCCGGCTGGAAACCGCACTATTTCTGGACGCGCGTCCCAGCCCTCACCCGCTGCTCTATATATTCCTCCCTGGGCAAATTAACGTGCAAGGCAGGCGCCGCGGTGGCCACAGGCCCCGCGAGTGCCCAC
>VXBJ01006734.1:497653-508161 GCA_013400055.1 Nycticryphes semicollaris | reverse complement strand
AGGGCACAGAACGGTGGAGAACGCCATGAAACCGCCCGGTGCGGGACGACATGGAACGGTATAGAACAGGCCTAGTGTGGAACGGCACGGAAAGGAACGGTACGGAACCGAACGGCACGGAACGGCATGAAACAGCCCGGTGCAGAACGGCACGACAGCATCCGGCCCACCCGGGACCGCTCGGGGGCTGCGATAAGCCCCACGCACTCCCCCTTACCCTCCCCCCCGCTGCCACAACCCGCGCTGGGGGTGTTCCCGCAGCACCCCCGGAATGTATAGAGTGCGGGTGCAGATTCTGTCACACCCCCGGTGGGCACACTGCAACGCACATACCTGCTCCTAAACTGGAGTGTGCACACACACACACACAGCACACATTGGAACACGTGCACACCCACTTTTGCACAACTGGTGTGCACGCACGCACATGCAGGGTGGGTTCGCCCCCCCCTCCTGGTAAGCACACCCTTGCAACACAACAACTCACACCACTCCTCACCCTGCAAAGCAACAAACACACGCGCTGGAACACACACTTCCATGCTGTGCGCTCGCTCTGGTGCACGCACAGCCCCGTGCATTGCACCAGCCTGTACACACACACACCTGGGGTTCCCCTTTTCGGAAGGATCCGTGCAGAAGCAGCGCCTGGCTGCAGCACAAGGAGGGCTTCGGGCTGCCGGAGCTGGGTGGCCGGTCACCTCAGGGGCCGCCGAGCCTGGGGAATACAAAGCAGGAGGTGGCAGAGCCTCCAGCAGAGCCATTTTGCGACCAGTGCTTCTCCCCACAGCGCCTGTCCCCAGGGAGGGCTGTAAGTCTGTGGAAACCAGGCCACTCAGGACAGGGCCTGGCTGCCTTGGCCAGGAGATGGCACATGATTAATGACAAGTATCTCTCAGCAAGGCCAGCTGCGAGAGCTTGCAAAGCCTTTGTTGTGCCCCTTCTGCTCATGTTCGCCTTTGGGATGTCACATCAGGGTCGGTCAGATACAGCCAAAATCTTGCAGGACAGCCCCAGCTCCGCACAATGTGAAGGCTGGTGGTGCCTCCCCTGGGACAGATGATTTCAGGACAAGCCCCACAGTCTCTGTGATGAGACCTCCTCCTCTTGCCATTGGATATGGGAACAGCTGGGCCACCTCTGGACCCCTTGTGGGATGCAGGTGGCCCAGCAACCCCAGGAAGCTGGAGCAGAGCTTTGGGGACAGGGACCCCAGAATCAGGCATCTACGAGATTTTTCCGAAAACACTTTTCAGGGAGTGCTTAATCTCTGCTGGAAAGCTCAGGATGGACAGGGGGACCTATGGGGATAGGGGTCTGCCCCCAGCACCATCCCTGCTACCTCCCATGGCTCTCCACCCTGCTCTGGGGTGCCCCTGAATGCTCTTGGGACATACTTGCCTACGTGTCACAAGTCTTTGTTTCCAAGAAGCAGTGAGGCTGGGTGCAATTTCAGGCCACGGAACATGCCCAGGACACAGCCCCAGCGCAGCAGCAGAGCAGCACGAGTGTGCGGAAGCAAGGCGGCAGCCACGCGAGGAGCCCTCTGTTGTGCCCTGGGCCGGGGAACCCGGCAGAGGAGGAGATGCAGCCCTTGCAGCAGCAGAGGACGGCAGCAGCGAGCACAGCCGCCTGCTTTTGTCACACTTTCCTTTGTCCCAGGCATGTGGCACCCAGCACGGGGCCGCAGCCGTCTGTCTGGAGAGCAGTGATGGCGATGGGTGAGCCGGAGGGGAGGCAGAGCGCCACCTCAGCTGCCAGGGAGGGTTTTCCGGCTGTGCTGGCATCGTGTGACTGTACCTCTGCCCTGCCACCCTGGCACATGCGTGTGAACAGCCAGTTACAGCCTGCGGCAGCTCCTGCTTCCTTATCACCCTAGGCAGGCAGTGGCGGGGCTGATGCCGGTTGGAATTGCCGAGACGTGGGACAGTGCTGGGTCTCAGGTGTCTCACACAGCCCTGCCACCAGCAGCCACCCAGCAGGGCCAGCCTCTTGCCACCTCCCCAGGGCTAAACACCTCCATGCTTCCCAGCAAGGTGGCCAGGTGCCCATGCCTTCAAGATCCCGTTCAGCTTTGCCAGCTCCTCTCCCAGGGCTGGGCTGCCATGAGCAGCTCTCCCCTGGCACAAGGTTTCATGGGCAGCAGCAAACCTCCTGCCCAAGGAAAGTCTCCACGTTGCCCATGGCTTTCTAGGGTGAAGCGGGACAGAGCTCCAGTGCCAGTGGCATTTTATGGTGCCCCTAGCAGGCACAGACGGCTGGCCAGAGCGGTGAGGGCCCCAAGCCGGGCTGGGAGAAGAAGCATCTGTTTTGCACTGCCACGGGGTTTTCTAAATAGGTCACTGCTTTTTTATAGTCTCTGGGATCTAGAAAAACCAGTTGTTCCGGACAATCCGTAGACCCGCCAGCATCGTCACAGCAGTGGCTCCCCAGGCACTCACTGCTGTCCCCTCATGTCCTTGGTGGGGGTGACCTGCCCTGGCAGGTGCGGTGGGAGAGCAGTTGGGTAGCTCACTGCACCCTAAGCCGTACCCCAGGGTCCTGTTGTCTGCCAAGTGACCTGTCCAAAGCCATGTCCAACATGGGGTATGCAGGAGGGGCTTTCTCCACCACCCCATTCCTGGCCTGGGGTGGCTGCCAGCTCCAGGCTTTGCCCTGGGACTGTTTGCAGCCAGATCCAGTGCTTTCCCTTTGCTGGGGGAGCTGGGTGCCCGTGTCTGGTTGTAGCAGGGTGTGGGGTGTAGCGGGGTGTGCGGTGCTGTACACCCCTGCACACGCCATCCACCCGCATGCGCTGGCTGTGGCATCGCCTGCTTAGGCTGAGCTCTCCCTCTAGTGGCGCCAGGCTCCTGGCAAAGCTCTTCACACTGTTAGGGTGACCAAAGTCATGGCCAGGGCATGTCCCAGGGTCTGGAGGGTACTCAAGGGGGTACAAGCTCCAGCCTGGCCTCCCCTTTGCAGGCAGGGGTGCACATGGCAGGGTTGTGCAGGGAAGGTGCCTGGGGGCTTTACAGGAGTGTTTCCACCATGAGCCCCACATTTTGGCAGCCCCGCAGAGGGTAGGGGACCCTACTCCTTGCTTTCCCTGACCCCACATTTGCTGGGACATGGTCAGCCAGGAGCCTGTTAGAAGGCTTTAGGGGGTGCAGCCTCCCAGCTTGGCTTCCCATTGACCCCCCGAGGCTTCACCAGCATCATCCACACCCCACATCTCCCTGGGCAGTGCATGCAAGCAGTTGTTGAGGGGATGGATGTCCCACCCTGGGGTCCAGATTACCCCCACCATGGTGGAGCCCTGCCCACAGTAGGGGTCCTCCAAGACCCTGCTGGGCCCTCCCTGGGCTGGGCTGGGCCAGTGCCATCCCTGCAGCACTGCCCCATGTCAGTCCCCCCCGGGCCGGGCGCCAGGCCTTGCTGCGGGCAGCGCTGACGGGGCGCTTTGTTTTGTGCTGGCTGCCCGGTGGGGAGACAAAAGGGGCAGTCAGACGCGGGCGGTGCATTGTGCTGGCAGCCATGCGCTGAGGCAGCAGCCCGCCCCGCCACCCTCGCCTCATGACCCCCAAGGGCCCAGGCATGTGCCCACGATGGCACCCTGGGGCCTGCAGCTCCCCCCCATCCCCCCGAGGGAGCCATGCCATGGGGAAAGGGGAGTGAGACATGGTTGCCATGGTTACGGCGAGGCTTGAGGCCTAGGGGTGCCTCGTTGCCATGGTTACCGCAGGCCTGAGGCCTCACAAGCCCATGGTGGATCCCCCTGGGAAATGAGGCCAGGGAGGTGACAGCACTGTGTGGAGCCAGTGGGCAAGCACCAGGGCCTGGTGTGGCTGTGGGTCCATGGCTGCTGGGCAGTGAGCAGAAGGCCCCACACACCAGCTCACACCAAGAGGGGAGCAGTAGCCTCACAGCCCCGCCTTGCCCACCATGGGGCCAAGGTGGGAAGAAGGGTGTCCATACCAACATGGAGGGAGGGTGCCACAATGTCTGGTGGAGCAAGGCAACAGTGGTGCCCAGCGAGCATCCAGCTGAGCCCACCACCCACAGGGTCTCACCAGGAGGGTGCTGTGCCATCCCCATTGCGCCAACCGGCACCAGGGCTGGGCCAGCCCCCGTGCTCGCCCTGTGATGGCACAGTGCATTGCCCCTGGAAAATGCCAGAGCAGTCAAACTGTTGAGTCATTTGTGCCCAAGATTATCTGTGCAAACAACCGTCGTGATTATTTTTTTTATTATTATAAAATTTTTTTTTCTTTTTTTCTTTTTCCCTAAGAATGTGGCTCAGACCATGGGGATGAGCAGCTGAAATCTCTGGGGATCAGCAGGACAATGCCAGAGCAAGCATTGTGCTGACGGCTCTGCAAACGCTGGCACCAGCTCCCGGCCAGCAGCACCCTATAAAAGCCGAGCCGCTGAAGTAGGCAAACATTACATGGGTGAAGCAGCAGTAACCGCCTGAGCTAGGTGAGTCCTGGGACCGATCTGTACCTCTCCCACTTTGCCCCCGCTGCTGCTGGTCAGCCAGCTGGGCAGCCACCCTTCCTTCTGCCTGGTGGCAAAAGACACCCAAGAGGGACCCATCGCCATTTCCCGTGGCAAAAGACAGGCTCACACATCCCCGCTGGCAGCCGGGGTGGCTGGGAGCTCCTCTCCCATGGGACACCCCACTCCTGGCCCCTGTATGGCCCTAGCCCCTTGCATGGCACCCTGGCTGGCATTGCCCACCATTAGCTAGGGCTGTCGACAGGAGCTCACCATGCCTCCCAAGAGAGGAACAGCTGGGGTGCCAGGGCAGGGAGAGGGGAGCAGGTGGGTCTGTTGGACACCACCAGGTACAGGGCAGCCCGTGCCGCCCACCACAGCTCCCCACTCTGCCTCAGAGGTGTTTTTCCAAGTAATGGCCTAGCCTCAGGGAAGAAAAAAGGGGAGCTGGGCACTGTGCCCCAGTGGGTAAGCAGGCTCCATGCCATGGCTGGGAAGAGGGAAGGGCACCATGGTAGCAAGAAGGGATGTGTCTCGGAGCCTCCAGCCGTGCTCCCCACCCCATCCTGTGGCTAGCAAGAGGGTCTAGCTGCAACTGGCATGGTTTGTCCCCTGCAGCAGGGCAGCTGCCTTCAAATGGGCGCCATGGGCAGCGGGCACAGAACCCTTGCCCAGCCCCACAGGCAGGCAGCAGGGATGAACGGGGACACGCTGCAGTACAAATGGCTTTTCCTTCCTTCTCCAGACACCGTTCCAGCAGCAAAGATGGCTCAGACAAACCCTCTGCCTGTCCCCATGGGCCCATGGAAGGTATGTCCTGACACTCCTTATATCTCGCCTTTCCTGGTGTGCAGGTGGGGGACAGGGAGAGGGGCGCAGCCAGTCCTCTGGGGCCAGATAAGCTGCACAGCAGGCAGTGAGGCAGGGGGGAGCACCTGAAACAAAACACTCCTATCCTCTGCCCACAGGAACTTGCCTCCCAGCTGTTCAAAAACCTCCCGGGTGCTTTTCATAAGCCTCTTTGCAGCACCCTGGCCCAGTCCTGCCCTGCTCTTACTGGTTGCCCTGTGCCAGGCGGTAACGGCAATCCCTGAAAGCCACAGACTGCTTTTTGCCCTCACCTGCTGTTGCAGGCAGGCTGGTGGGGAGGGCAGGGGCAGGCACCAGGGCTGCAAAGGGGGTGGTGGGCACAGCAGAGCCAGATGAGGAGCAGCCCCAAAGGGTCTGGCAACATCTCTGGGGGCACAGTTCGAGGAGGGGGCTGAGAGAAGCATGTGCGCAAGTGGGGCACAGCCCACCAAAGCCTGAAGCTGTTGTGGGAGAGGAGAGTGACAGCTGCAGCCCCCTGGGGAGTTCCCCCTCGCCCTTTCCCCCGTTAATCCTCTTTGCCCTAGAGCGTTCGGAGCAGAGGCCGGGAGAACCGCCAGACACAGCCCTGCCACCCACCCATCCCAGAACGGCTCCACTCCTCTCTCCGGACGGCATCGCTGCCCCGGGAACTGATCTCCACAGGGGTGAGCTGGAGAGCGGAGCAGGGGCCGGCGTGTGGCTCCCCCAGTACCAAGGCAGGGTGCCATGGGGCCAGCAGTGCAGGGACGTGCAGAGGAACATGGGGCTGTGTCCCAGCCCAGAGGGGTGCCCGGTGCAGCCTCTGATGGCTCTTTCCCATACGGAGTGTGACCCTCCATCTCCAAGAGATGCTGAATTGCCCGGGGCCACTGCTGAGCAGTTCCCAACTCGGCAGCTCGCTCTCCGTTCCAGATCACTGTGTACGACCAAGAAAACTTCCAGGGCAAGAGGATGGAGTTCACTTCGGCCTGTCCAAACATCATGGAGTGTGGCTTTGACAACATCCGCTCCCTGAAGGTGGAGTGTGGCGCGTGAGTACCCAGCTGCCAGCAGCAGAGATGCTTTCCCAGGGGTTTGTGTGGCGAGGGGTGCCTGAGCAGGGCTGACTGTCCTCCTTCTGCTTGGCTGGAGCCAAGCACCGAATCTGGGGGAACCCAGGCGTGGGGGATCCCACCCTGCTGGGGCAGAGCAGCCAGCCCCAGGCAGCACTGACACAGACAGAGGGCCAGAGAATGGTGGGACCACCTTTGGCATCATCCAAAATGGTTTCCCACAGTCTGGGAGCAGCCAGGCTTAGAGCTCCCTGGTGCCCTGCAGGGATGCTGCAATGATTGGTGCTCAGCAAGTGGCCCTTGAGCTCAGCTCGGTGGCCATCTGCCTGTGTAACCCCATGAAAAACCACTTTCCTTGCTGCAGGGCCCAGCTCTCCCCACACCTTGCAGCTCCCCAGGGCCAGAGCAGACCCTTCCCACAGCCTGTACTGGGCTGCCCCCACTGCCAACAGGGGTAGGGATCAGAGCCGGGCTTCTCCCTGCGCACGGGAATCTTCCCTGGTGTACAGGCAAGACGTCTCCGGAGCTGCTCCAAGACACCGTGCGTAAGGAGCGGTCCCCACGGCAAGCATCCCGCTGGGGCCGGGGAAGCAGACAAGATAGATTTGTGCTGCTATATTTAGGATTTGTAATGCTAATGGGATTACAGCAGCATACATGCTCGCGCCGTAAGGAGCTCGCTGCTCCAGTTGACGTGTTCCTAATCAGGCTGGTCACCTTGCACAGGGGGAGGCCGACTGCGGGACACAGGATTGGGGCTCAGTTTGGGTCAGTGGCAAGTGGCTCTCGACCTCCCCCGGCTCGGGTGCCCCTCAGCACCCCACGTACCCCATAAGCAAGGGGTCTGTGGTCTACACAGCCTGTGACATTCTCCTTCCAGATCCCAGCCCAGCCTCTGTCTCCCCACTCCACGCAGCTGTGGCTGTCCCATCCTCAATCCCTGTAAGGGGACATGCCCCAGAGGACCCCATCCTGGGGACAGGCAGGTGTGGGCAGCACTGTGACTTGCAAAATGTGTCCTGCGGGGCAGAAGCATCCCTCTCACCTCTCCATGCTTGTTTTCAGTGAAGGAGAGAACCCAAAAAGAGGAAAGGCAACAGGTCCCTGCCCTGCCAGCAGCCAGATGGGTTCTGCCTGGTTTGGGCATTAGGAATTCAGGTCTCTCCGGCTGTGCCAGGTTGTAATTGGCAAACAAATAAGAAAACA
This sequence comes from Nycticryphes semicollaris, assembly GCA_013400055.1. NCBI lineage: Eukaryota > Metazoa > Chordata > Aves > Charadriiformes > Rostratulidae > Nycticryphes > Nycticryphes semicollaris. The sequence goes on along the minus strand of VXBJ01006734.1, from coordinate 500,578 downwards.
AGGCCTTTGGGAGAGAAGGGCAGCCAGGGGTGTCCTAAAGTGATGTTGATCTGCATGAATAACCACAGAGCATTAGGGGAAAGCAAGGTGCCCTCACAGGCTGGGCCCCTTGAGGAAGAGTCCCCATCACCCGCCACAGCCAGGGGATGCTGGCGTTGCCATGTGGGCAGCCCCCCAGCCACCAGCCACAGTTACGGGCTCCCCGGCTGCTCTGCCCACATCGAGCACTGCTTCCTTTCCTCCTGGAGCTGTGGGTAGATGCCAGACCTCCTCCTCCTCCTCACACCTCCATCCGTGCCCCAGTGCCAGCCCCAAGCAGGAGGCCCAGAGCTGCTGCAGGAAGCCCTGGCAGCCCTTGCTCTGTTTTTGCAGCTGGATCGGTTACGAGCACACCGGCTTCTGCGGGCAGCAGTTCATCCTGGAGAGGGGAGAGTACCCACGCTGGGACGCCTGGAGCGGCAGCAATGCCTACCACATCGAGCGCCTGATGTCCTTCCGCCCCGTCTGCTCCGCTGTGAGTGTCCCGGCTCCCTCGGAGCTCTCACGTCCCTGATCCCTGTGAAATGTCCCAGGCAATAGCACCAGGCCAAGGGAGTGGGATTAGGAAAGGCAAAGCCAGCAATGCTGGGTGATGGAGGCTCCTCAGGGTGGGCTCAGCTCTACCTCCACTCCTCCATGTCCAGCAGGATTTGCTGTTGCTGTCCCGTTTCCCTAAAATTTTTATGGGAAATTTTGGGCCAGCTGCACACAACCAGGACTCAGGGACAGCCAGCCTGAGATGGCAGCTGTGGCATAGCTGTCACTGACACCTCCCAGGCCACCCACTGCCCCATCCTGTCCCAGCACCTCCCTGCTGAGGAACTCACACATCGGAACCCACACAAAAGCAGCCTCCCCCCCAAAAACCAGCCCAGGGTCAGCACCCCTACACTCCCTGGGGCTGTGCCCACAAACTCCAGGAAACCCTCCGAGCAATGTCACAGGGAGGGACAGCCATTGTCATGCCGTCCCCATCCACACCAGGGAGGGAGCACCGTTCCCCTCTCACCCCCTGCCCTTCCACCCTAGAATCACAAGGAAGCCAAGATCACCATCTTCGAGAAAGACAACTTCATCGGCCGCCAGTGGGAGTTCGGGGATGACTACCCCTCGCTGCAGGCCATGGGCTGGGCCAACAACGAAGTGGGCTCCATGAAGATCCAGTGCGGAGCGTAAGTGACGGGGCAAAGGGCCACAGGCAGCAGGGACAAGACACTGCAGATGGAGGGGGGACACCCCATAACCCCCTTGGCTTACCTCTTGTCCTCCTTATGGCCGCCTGACGACTCCTTTTCTTCCAGCTGGGTTTGCTACCAGTATCCTGGGTACCGTGGCTACCAGTACGTCCTGGAGGCCGACCACCACGGAGGAGACTACAAGCACTGGAGAGAGTGGGGTTCGCACGCCCAGACCTCCCAGATCCAATCCATCAGGCGTGTCCAGCAGTAGCTCCCCACTTTCCAGTACGTCTCTGCAAGGTTTCCAAAGCTCACCAGCTCCCTTTTGGTGCTAATACTCCCCTCCCGAAATAACCACCCCTTCTTGTACTGCAGCTGCTTATGGGACAACGCTCCCCAAGGGTACCACCTGCCACAATTGCCAATAAATGTGACTGAAAGAAAAAGATAAACCGACTCGGTTGTTGTTTGCTGTCACCTCTTTGGGATCGAAGTCACACATCCCCACCCCCAGTAGCAGCGACCAGGACTCTTCCCTGCCCAGTTTAAGCAGGGCCAAAGCCCGGCGGGGCTCAGGCCGAGGCCAAGTTCACCCCCCGACTGCCTCACACGCACAAATCCTGTCGTTGTGGCTTCCCTTTCCTCCCCTTCCCCCAGTCAAGGTGAAGGACACCCCGCTCCCGGCCCCACGCCACCACCGGGCACCCACAGCCGTGTGTCCCCGCGCTGCTGTAGCCGTTGTGGCCAGTGTCACCAGGCCCAAGGGACCCACAAGTCGTGCCGTCAGCCACGCAGCATCCCCGGGGGCTGAGGGATGCTCCCCGAAAACGCAACAAAAAGAAAGTCACACTGACACCCACAAACTTTAAAATTTTTATTCAACAATTTACATCACTTATTGTCTGTCTTAACGTATTCGATCTACACAAATTTCTTTTTTTTTCCTGATAAAATAATAAAATTTGGATAAATTTTGAAGACCTGTTGGTGCAGAATAAACAAAATTTCAGGTAACTTTTTTTCTGTTTTTTTTTTTCTCTTTTTTTTTTTTTGAAGTTTTTTTATTTATTTTTTTTTTTAAACATTTAGTGTGAAGTATGACATCATTGGTAAAGATACATCATGCCATTACAGCTCATGGACATTACCTATCCTTACAGTCCGTGACATCACCCATCCCAGCGCGCAAGGGGCTGCGCCGGACACAGCTACAGCAGGTATTACACTAACTCTTCTAAGCCACCCTTCTCACCACCAGGAAAAGGCCTACACCTTTTCCAGCCGGGCACACAGAGTGCTTTAAACCTAATCAGAAATACCGGGGCTGGGGGAAGAAGANCAGCGCGGAGTCGAAGCGCGTGGTTGTGTTTTCGCACCGCCCTTAACACTGAAATATTCAGGGAAGGGGGGGAGAGAGGGGCATCTGTCCCCCCCAGTAAACAAGTTGAGGACCTTCAGAGGCTGGGAAGCCGCTGAAGGTGTGTAAGTACACGTGTGATGGTAGATAGAAAAGCAGCCCTGTTCTGTATGAAAGAAAGCTGTCAAGTTAGTACAAATTTCTGCCATGGCGAAGGGAACACGAGGAGAAAAGCTGTCAGGGTCCTTCTCCCGTCACGAAATCCTGCCCCTCCTGCACTGAAAGCTCTGGGCCGAGCAACAAGTTTCCAAAGGTGGTACCTGCAACCCAACGCACCCAACTCTTGAAAAC